>PVKS010041311.1:0-16111 GCA_004027875.1 Aplodontia rufa
CTGCTCACTGTGCTTCAGTACTCACAGCCCACTGTGCTTCTGTATTCTCTGCTCACTGTGCTTCAGTACTCACAGCCCACTGTGCTTCAGTACTCACTGTTCACTTTTATTCAGTACTCCCTGCTCACTGTGCTTCAGTACTCACAGCCCACTGTGCTTCAGTACTCCCTGCTCCCTGTAGGAGGAAGAACTTTGTGGAACACTACTGTCACAGATAGTGAGAAGCCATGGTGGAGAATACAGAGAATTGGCAAAGGTTAATATCTGAAGGCTGAGAATTTTACAGAATTGACGGAAGACAAATCTTCAGATGCATGAAGTACATGAGTGCCAAGAAAATCGACAATAGCAAACAACACCCAGACCCCGTCAGGGAGCCTGCAGGACCCCACACAGCAGGTCCTCGAAGCACAGATGTGGTACCAGGTGGCACAAGGCCTCGGGTACAGATCTCGAGAGCACAAGCAGAGGGCAGACCACACTGCAGTTCTGTCTCAGAACAGACAGGAAAGAACCCAGGAAAGAATCAGAGGAAAATGAAGGTATTTTCAGATAAACAGGGTTGAAGTAATTTCCCACTAATGGAGCTTCACTGCGGGGGCCCTGCATCCATCCTGGGAGTGAGGAATTGAACCCAGAGGGCAGGGGCGGTGAGAAAGGGAGTCCACAGGCACAGAAGCCTCCCCATAGTGAGGCACAGATAGCCCCTGAGCAGCTGCCTCCCATGCGCCCCTTCCAAAGAGGCCTGAGACAGCTAGGGCCCTGTAGAACCAGACCTGGTCTTGGGACACCCAGTGTGGTCACCAAGCAGACCTTGTTTCCTTCAGCTCCTGCCTGCCCTCCCTCTGCATAGGAGCCTGGGCTCTTCCTGGGGCACTTATGGCCTCAGAGTGCCTCCCCCTCCCTTCTCTGCAACTGGGTCTGGGCCTGCTAGAGGTGGCCAGTGCAGCCCCCAGCTCTTGGGATCCTCAGCACTGGCCCTGGCCTGGGCAGCATCCCACAGGAAAGTCCAGTGTGGGACTTGTGGTTCTCTCAAGTCTTGGTAGAAGAGCCTGAGACTGAGGTCACCCGTGGCCTGCAACAGGAGGGGCCTCTGTCCAGGCAGGCACCAGGAGCCCAGTTCCACAGGACCCTTCGGGGGAAAGCCTTGTGGGCCGAGCGTGTCTGGGAGCTCGAGTCGCAGGAGCTGAAGCAGGTTCCTTTTACAGGCTTCCCAGGGCGTCGACTGTGCCCAGGTCCTTCGTGTGCCTGCCTGGGGGCTGTGAAGCTTTCCCCAGTTGTGTCTGATGACAGTGTTCAGGACCCCCTGCTCCATAGGGGCTCCTGGGAGAAGCAGTCTTCCTGACGCCCCCTGCTGCTCTCAGATTTGCGGGAACAGCATGGGTGCCCTCTCTCCCGGGCTGGGCTGCCCCTGCTTCGGTGAGGCGGGCTGCCTGGGCCTCTGTCACTGAGCCAGCGGCAAGTCAGGGCCTGCTGACAGCAGCTCTGGATTCACCTCCGTTGAGGCTGGAGTGGTGGCTTGGCGGTTACGGGGCTTGCCTGGCATGTGCAAGTACACGAATTCAAACCCCAGCACCCACATACACAATGAAGTGTCTGAGCAATGAAGGTTACTTGGATTCGCCTCCGTGCAGCATGCATGTGGATTCCCCAGCTCAAGCCTTCTCCAGTCTGCTGTGACGACGCAGTTCTCAAGCTATGTAATGATTCCCTTTGAAACTGGCCTGCTCACCTCAGAATTGCAGCTGTCATTCAACTGAGCTCTCTTATTAAAGTCTTAAGAAAAAATATTCTCAGTTCCCCATCAGCAACCACATAGTGGTGGTGGGGCTCACACCCGGGGCCTCACACTCGACCACGGAGCTACACTTCCAACCCTTTTTTAGTTTTTATTGAAATGCAGTAGTGGCCAAGGCTGACCTCTAACTTGCCATCCTCCTGCCTCAGCCCCCCAAGAGGCTGGGACCTCAGGTATTTGCCATCACACCTGGTATGGTAAGTTTTAATAAGGAGCCTCCACTTCCACTTTGAATGGCACACTTCACTGACTCGAGAGGAGAACCTCTGTCCCACCAAAGCCAGGACCTGCTGCTCCTGTGTGGCCACACTCAGCGCCCACCTTACAGATGGTTTGGAGAAAGCTGGAGGCGTGGGTCCTCATCACCCTACGGCTAACAGGAAGAAATGTTCTGGCTGTCCAAGTCCCCCTAGTCAGAGTCCCTGTTAGGCCAGGCTTTGGACTCTGGGGCTTTGAAACACTCTTTCCCTGCAGCTCTGGTCTGCTGCAGAATGGAGCCTGGGGCTGCATGAGCTCAGGAGCCAGGCTTAGGAATGATGGCCATGGGATGAGATGCTGCCCATGTGGAGCTGAGCAGGAGGTCACACTTGAGGCCAAGCCTTTGTAGGCAGCCAACGTGCAGCCCCTGTTGCCTCCCTGGTGTCTGCTGCCCCACCCCTGGCTTTTCTGTCTAACAGGAAGCTGTCCACCTCTTGCAGCTCCTGCGCGGTGGGACACTGTGGCTTTCTGGAAGCCGATCGGCACCGCCATTCCTCCGGCCACATTGCTGCTTGTGAGAAGACTGTTAGCTCTGTCTCCTCATCTCTACTCTTGCTACTGACATCGGGGGCCTCACTGCCTGGGGAGCGATTCCCCCACCCAGGACGGGCCAACTCAGAGAGAGGTCTTGCCCAGGACCTTCCTGCGCAAACAACGGACGCAGCCCTCACTCTTTCTTTCTTTCTTTTTTTTTTTTAAGGGAGAGAGAATGGGAAAGAGAGAGAGAGAGAGAAAGAAAGAATTAATTTTATTTAGTTTTCATCTGATTTTTGTTGCTCTGACACTTAGTTGTATATGTGTTACTGGGGTTTGAACCCAGGTCCTCACACATGCCAGGCAAGTGTGATACCATTGAGCCACTGCGCCAGCCCCCAGTGCTCAATCTTAACCACCTGTTCTGCCAGGCTCTGACCCTGCAGGGGCAACATCCCCTGTTCTGGCCATCTAAGACCAGGTGCAAACCACCAGGAAGCTGGATTCCCAGAGCCCTGAAACACCTGCACTGGCCAGCACTATGCTTTCTTGCTTGCCAGCTCATCCAGGAGGGCCACAGCATAGGCCTGCTCAGGCTTCCCTGCTCCTGTGCTGCAGGCCAGCCTGGTGCTTCCCTGTGTCCCCGCTGGTGTAGCATACCTCTGTCTCCACAGCTGTAACGGGCCGTCTTTTCCCTGTGAGTCGTCTTGTGATCCGTGGCCTCCCCACCTGCACTTTTAAACAATCAGGAGCCAAGCCAGTCACCCGGCCAGGCATGTGTCTGGAGTCTTGCTTGGACTTACGTGGGGCAAGACACTTCCTCTCCCTGGATCCCAGGAGGAAGGTTTGTAGCCCTTACTGCAGACCTGTCCCCTGTCAATAGCAGTCCTTCCGGCCAGGCTAAAGGAAGTGACACTCAGAAACTCCGAGCAGGTCTTGAATTGTCTCTGGGACAGCCCTCAGCACTTTTCTGCAAAGCTGGTGTGAAAGGGACCGTTCCACGCATTGACCCATGCCACCTCCACCCAGGCCAGCAGAACAGGCCTGGCCCCAGGCTGCTCCTCACACAGGGGACCTGGACAGAATGGGCACCTCTGCTCAGGTTACTCAGGACCTGGCCAACTTCAGCACTGAAAGTCTTACATGCCAAGACCTCCAAGGTGGCCACAGTCCAGAAGGGCTGGCTGTCCTGCATGTGCCGCTGGTGCCAGGACCCTGGCCCTGGCAACGGGAGGGGCTGAGCTGCTGCCCTGGCAATGTGGGCCCCGCAACGTGGCAATGAGCTGCTAAAAGGCCTTGGAGCAGCTGATGATGACGAGTGACGGTGACTTCTAACACCAGTACAGTGAACCACTGTGGGGGGCTCTGTGAGCCACTATCACTTGCGCTGGGACCAGGGCTCCCAAGCCAGGGCCAGTGCTGAGCAGGGAATGCGGGCCTGGGTGACGCCCAGGGGTGTTGAGGCTCCAGAGCTAACAGGTCCCATTTGTGGGCCAGGGACCACAAAGACGCTAGTCGACAGTGCCAAGACCGCGGCCCCCGTCACGTTGCCTACTGGTGTCGCAGCTGGTACACAGCCATACGGTTGAATTCAGCCAGCAGCAAGAGGCCGCAAGTGAAGAGCCAGAAAGGGGCAGATACTTTATCCGTTGGATGGAGGAGCGGACGTGCCTTCCTAATGGCTACCGCCTTTCTGTGAGAGTAGAATTTTGACTCTGGCACAGGATCCAGCTGCAGAGTGGTGACAAGGGCACACGGCCACACTGTGCGAGTTGGCGAGTGAGCTGTCAGGGCTGTGGCAGGAGCTGCAGCAGCCTGGGTGCCAGTGTGTCCTGAGCATTTCAGCTGCTGTGGCCACACGTGGCACACGGGTCCCTGAAGGTCTGCACCCAGGCTGGCCCACGCTGTTGTGCACCAGGGCTCAGCCCACAGAACAACAGGACTTCCCTGGCCCTTGCCCAACCCGGGCCATGGGAGGATGTCACCCACCACCCACAGGGAGAGAAGAGCCCTTCTCATTGCAAAGTCCCCATGTGTGCAGGCTCCAGTGAGCCTCCCAGATGGAGCCTGAGGTGTGGGCAGGGCAGGGTGGCAAGGTCCACTTCAGAGAGGATCAACTCAGGTTCCAAGGGCAACGCACTGCCTGGAGTCCTGAGGGCTGCATCTTCAACGGTGAGGCAGGCACAGAGGGGCAGGACCAGCTCATCAGCCAAAACTGAAGTCAATACTTTAACAATGTAGGGTTCCCCCTCCTTTCCCCTTTGGGCAGACTCCCTTCATTCTGCAGAGCTTGGCTGCCATGAGGGGCTGAACCACGTTGAGACTGCGCTGCCCTCCTGCTCTGTCTGCTCTGGAGCCTCCTGGCAGAATGGTGCCTGTCCAGGGTCCTGGCAGATGCCCAGCGGCCTTTGCATGTTTCTCATCTTGGACCTGGGCTTGGCTTCGCCTAGACCCCCGAGTCCAGCTGACCCGCAGGGCTGCTTCCTGCTCTCTTCAAGCTGCTGTCTCTGATCCCTTCCTTCTGCCCCACCCTCCCTAAGAGGCCCTGCTGGGGACCTGGAAGGCACCCTTCAGTCACATATGCAGCCCAGGGAGCCCAGTCTGCCCCCAGTCTGAGCTCTTAGGCAGGGCAAAGGCATTTTACTCAATGTGGACAGGCAGCTTCTCAGGCCCAGGGACTTGGGATCAAAGTTTAGGGTGATCCCTTGGTGATTAGGTGGCAGGAGCCATAGGTGAGAAAACCCATGGGCAGGGGTGGGGATGGTGCACACTGTAAGCCCTGAAGTGGAGAAAGATCAGCACTCTGAGGGGCCTGAGGCAGGGCAGGAGGGAGCTCCGAGAGGCTGGGGGGCAAGAGGCAGCAGGGAGAGAGGTTGGGGATCTGGGAAGCTGGGGGGCTGGAGGCTGGGGGCAGGAGGCTGCAGGGCGAGAGGCTGCAGGGTGAGAGTCTGCGATAGGCTGTGGGTAACCTGCTTCCTTGTTTCTGCCATTTTTGCTTCTGTCTCCTGCACCCCAGCCCACGTTGCTCCCAAGTTCACTTTAATTTGGTGGGAAACATTAGCAGTCAGCGGCTGTCCCCATCTTAACTGTGGCTTTGTTCCAATGTGGGCTCAGCCCTCCCAGGAGGAAATCTGACTCAACCTAACCTCCATATGTTACAGGCTGAATCCTTCACCCTTCAAGTTTGTAGGCCGAAGCCGCAACCCCAGGCCCTCAGCATGTGACGGTGCAGGGCTAGGCCTCTGCAGAGGAAGTTAGGCTGAGGACAGTGGTTAGGGGGCCCCATCCAGCGTGCCCATGTTTCAAGGGAAAGGGAGAGATGTGGAGACACGGATGCACACAGGGACAGGGAGACCAGCGAGGATGGGCAGATGGCAGATGTGTGTGCAAGCCAAGGGGGGGAGGTATTCCTTGCTGCACCTTGATCCTGGCTCCAGCCTCCGGAACTGGGAGAAGGGGGCCCTATCTCCATTGCCCAAGGAGAACTCCTGGAAGCAGCCTCAGCTCGCTCTTCTCCTAAGGGCCCCACCATCAGGAAAACCCAGCAATTCCGTCTTCAAGATGCACAGGTGCTGACCCTTCTGTCCTGTAGCTCCTGGATCTCCACCCAGTGGCCAGCATGGGACAGGGGCCTCTTCTGCTTCAACATCCTCTTGTCACTCCATCACTTGGAGCACAGCCCGAGGCCCTCAGGGCAGCTCCTGGACCACTGCACCCTCCAACACTCAGTGGCCCTCTGACCCAGCTCTGCCGACTTCCCCACAATGCAGGCCACCCTTGCTCAGCTCGCAGGCCCCAGACCTGTCACACTCTGCCCTGGCGTATTGCACTGCAGCTCTGCTTCAGTGTGGAGCCCCTTCTCCCAGGTCCCTGCTCACCTAATTCCCTTACTGCCTTCCAGGCTGAGCCCAATGCCACCTGCTACCATTCTTAATCCCTGCACCCTCCTTCCCCGACTGCACGCAGCTCAACCTGTACACTGCGATTCTCTGTTCTTACTGAAGTTCCTCCGTTGTGCCCTTCCCATCCACCGCCTGCTGGGATGAAGCCCAGGAGGACAGGATCCCACATCTGCCTTGTTCCCGATGGAGCCCAAACTCTGAGCACACAAAGCAAGTGTACAGGGGACATTGGCTGGACACTGAGCACGTCCCCTGCTGCTGGAGTCTGCGGCTCTGGAGGCATCTTTAACCATGAGTCCCCTTTTCTGCAAGCATGCTCAGGGCCTGTCGACCTCTGACCTCGGAGGGCAGCGGGGTGGGGGGCGGCTCCCCACGGAGCAAGTGGTGCTTTGTTGAGAGCTCAGCTTTTCACCTGGAGATAGTGACCCCCAAGTGACAGCCAGAGCAGGTGAAGGCAGTAAGGTAGCAGGAACAGTGGCAAAGGCTGGGGTGGGGACAAAGGAAGCTAACGGAAAATCTACACTGAGACGTCGAGGATGGAGGGCAGCACAGGAGGTCATCCCAATCTCTTCCTGTCCCAAGCCTCTGCTGCACCAGAGGCCACCCTCAGTGGACACAGAGCCAGGTCAGTGGGTGTGGCTGGGTTGCCTGGGAAGCATCAAGGGCAGGACTGAGCTGGGTTCTGGGGGATGGGTCCTGGGCAAACCCAAGCATGTCATTCAGCAGGGAGAGGTTGCAGACGGCTGGCGGGGAGCCTGGGTCCGGGCTTGTGCGGAGGGCACTTGGCTCTCAGGCTGGGAGGTCTGAGCTTGACATCATAAGCCACAGCATGGGGGTGCAGTAGGGCTGAACTTCTGCAGGATTCTGGGAGAGTGAGGTGGCCCCTGCACTCAGACTCTGCGATGCCGAGGGATGCCGAGGTCGACTGGCTCCTTTGGGGACCCTGGCCCACCTCAGCTCCTGAGCCCCTCACACTCTTGCCCTTCGCCGTTCCCCCCTGCTAAGCTGGTGCGGAGCGGAGGGGTCTGGGTGTCGTCCTGCTGCTGTCAGCACCAGGCTGGAAGGCAGAGACCGCCCTTTGCTCTTTGCTGAGCCATGCCTGTAAGCTGGAGTGGTGCTTGGCACAGGGGCACTGGGTAACCACAGTGGAGCCTGTGACTCATCTCAGGGAGCTGAGCCTTTAGACCTTTACCCTGCAGGACGTGGTGGCTCATGCCTACAGCACCAGGTCCTGGGGACGCTGATGGATTGGACCTCTTGCACCCAAGAGATCAAGGCTGCCTGGGCAACATAGTGAGACCCCAGCTAAAAGAAACTAAACAAACAAAAAAGAGAGACCTTTTCCCCCAGTTCCTGGGAACCGCCCAGCAATTGTTATATTTACACGGGAGACACACCACCACCCATGCTTTTTAACACTCCCGCCCCCCACAGTGCTGGGGATGGAATCCCTGGCAGGCAAGGGCCTCATTGCTGAGCTGTCTGGATGTTCCTGTGGTCACCACTAGGCTGTCCAAGCTGACTTCACACTGGCCTGCCAGGCCTGCAGGACAGTTCCTTACCACCTTCCCAGGGCCCTCAATTACTGCCTTATCCGTGGAGGGGCATGGGCAGTGGCAGCTCCTCTCCTGGCTCTTGCTTGCCAAGCCCTGCAGCCCCTTCTTTCCAGGGCACTCCCTGTCACCCAGTCCCCTGGACACTGAAACACTCTGCCCTCCCCGGTGGCTTAGGATGCCCAGCCCTATTGGCCTCCGATCAGAGGATTTTCTCCATAAAACCTCTCTTTCCTGGTCCTGGAACACCCTGGATCATTTCTCTTCCCGGCTAAGCAGATTCTTCCTGGGAATGAAGCCCATTTGGAAACAGAGGCACGGCTCTGGTGCTTGTCTAGGCTCCAGGGAGTCACATTCAGGGCACAACCAGCTCCTGGACCTGACTGACCACCTAGGCCAAGGACGGGAGTCCTGCCAGGCAGGGCTGTTTCCATTTCTCTGTTTGCAGAAGTCCTAGGCCCAGTGCAGAGCTGCAATAGATACCTGCTGAGTAATTGGCTGGCCAGCAAACACTGGGCATGCCGGATGCTTCTGTCTGGCTGCGGATCTGGACCTTTTTCTTTTTCACTGAAAACTTCCATCAGCGTTTCCTCATTTGTCCCTTATTTTCCTTTTGCTCACAACTTTTCCTTTTGAAATATTTAGGTGACAAAGTTGGAAGAGCAGAACAGTGAAGACCCATTGTGCCCTGGAGATGTCAAGGGGGAAGAGTGTCCCTGGAGAAGGGTCGGAGGAGTTCCCAGAGGAGAGGGGGACTCAACTCAGGACCAGCAGGGTCCTTGGCATGCGTGACAGAAAGGAGTTTCAAAACGAACCAGAGAAATAGAGGTTTATTTAGGAAGGTAGGTACGCATTTAAGGGAGAATGTGGTGCCTCAAGAGTGAGAGGCAGGGGCTGTAGCAGGGGCTGAGCAGTGGAGGACTGGGTTCAAACCCCAGCACCACACACACAACCAAGTGTCGGAGATACAAAGGCCAGATTGGGGGGAAAATTGATTCTCTCTCACCCTCTGTCTTACGAAGAAAAAAAAAGTGAGACGCAACCCTGCCTTGGCTGGGGGTCCAGTACTTCCAGGAGGGTTGTGTCACGGGCCAGATGGAGGTGGATTCAGGGTGGAGATCCTGCACGTGCGTTTTCCCCTCGTTTCACAAGGGTGTGTTGCTCAAGATTTACAACTGCGCTTCAATGGCTTGAGGGTGTTGCCTTTAAGAGTCCGTATTTATCTCTTTATCCTGAATCCCTATCTCACCCCAGGACTCAACAATAAATGTTTTCCACATTTGCTTTATCTCTTTCTGTATCTTGTCTAAGGTATTTATAACTTGGTCTACGAATATAAATCCTCTTTTGCTGGGTCATTTGAAGTAAGATGCAGACACGAAGCATCTCACCCAGCACACAGCTCCTAAGCATGAGGACATTGCCACAAAATCACTGAGCTGAGTGTCTCAGGGCTCTGAAGGCCTCTTGCCATGTGACAGCTGTGCTGAGATGAACTGGTGTGCCATTCCCTTGCTGGCCTGATGTGAGGAAGGTCAGCTGCGCCCTCATATGGGTGGTGGTGGGGTCTCTCCCTCCTGTCCCCACCTTAGCAAATAGCATTCCTTCCCATCACTACTGCAATGCTTTTCTCAAGGCAGACCCACGGAGACTGTGGCCCAGGTGTTTCATGGGAGAATGAACCCTGCAGAACAAAAGGGACTGTGGCATTGTCTGTCTGGCTCCAGGAGCCTTCCCCTCAGCTCTGGCACATGGGAGGCTCCAGAAAAGCCACAGGCAGGGTGATCCAGGGGACAAAGCCTGTCCGTCTGTCACCCTTCATGGCTCAAAGTGCCCTTGAGAGGGGCAGCAGCTGCTTCCACACACCCAGAGGCTGCAGGGCCCTGCCAAGGAGGACATTACTGGTCATCCAGTTCTAGCCGTGGGGTGCTGGCCCCTGAGCATACGCAATACGGGATAGGAGGTATTGTCGCTGTGGGTGAGGATGAAAGCGATGACTCTTCCGGAAGACTTGAAGCAAAAGGACAGTAACAACATTTTGTGTTTGTTTCTTTCTTTCTTTTTGAGAGAGAGAGAAAGAGAGAATCAACTTGATTTTTTTTTTTTAATCTGGGTTTTGTTTTTCTGACACTTAAGTTGTGTACTTGGTGCGGGGGCTTGAACCTGGGTCCTCGTCCATGCCAATCAAGCACTTTAACCACTGAGCCACTGCTCTAGCCCCCATTCTATGTTTTCACCAGGGCACAGCTTGAGTGTGGTTGTGCACATGGCCTGACTTGACCGCACCATGAACTTCTTTGCCAACTCTGCACATGTCCACCTGGCACCCAGGTCTAGAGGCACAGCGTCCCCAGAGCCCCAGACCCCCTTTGCTGAGTTCCCTCACCACATGCTCTTCCATCCACGCAGCTGCCTGGAAAGTGACTCAATGCCCCATGCCTCGTTGTAAAACCAGAAGAGCATTTACTCCATGTGACTGTCAGGGTCCTTCCATCGAGCAATGCAGGGCAGCCCTGCCAAGGGGCCTGGCATGATTTTCCCACCCACACTCAGGGTGACCAAGACCTTTACCTGGGACTCACTGATCAAAGCATTGCCCAGACACATCTCAGGTCAGGACATTTCTGGAAAGATTGTAGCAGATGGTCAGCACTACCCACTGGGCACTGGGGTTGAGCTGATCCCACTAACTGCTGCTCACTATTGAATTTCAGTGTCCCCTCCTAGTCCAGCAGCTCACCCTGAGTCCTGAGAGGATGGCAGGGGCTGGGCCGGGCCTTTTCAAATCTCCTTCTTACTTAAGCCTATGTAGGAAAGTGCTTCACGTTGTGGGGCAGGTGCTCTGATTATGCAATTGGGTGTTTGATATTTCCGTCTTTATTTAAACAGTTATAACTTTGCTATCTTTCTGTCCTGACTGGGGACTTTCCCCCACTGAAACATTCTAGGAAAAGGAAACTAGACTGCCTGGCTGTGGAAAGGCACTGCTGGAAGGACATGTCATTAGCCTGCGTGGGGCCTCTGCCCTCTATTGGGGTAGCTGGTGGGGAACTGGCTGTCCTCATGTGCTGCCGCAAGCAGGTCACTGCTTCTCCACCCCAAGGGCTCCTGGCATGACAACATTATGCTGATACATGACAGACACAACGCTGTGTACCCTGGACTAACACAGGGCAAGGGGTCAATGTTCTGAGTGCACTTGGCGCCTTACCTCTGAAAACCATGGGGACCGTGCACAAGGCTGCAGGAGTGCGGCAGTGTATCGGGAAGTAAACAGAGGTCAGAGACGTGGCAGCAGGAACTGGGGGCATGCCAGCTGCTGGGGAGGCAGGAGGGAATGTAGAGGCCCATAGAATGAAGCTGAGAACCAGAGCCCACCACTGTACACGTGAGATCACCTCTTCAATGTGTAATGTCCAGCCTAGGAAAAGTGGGGACAACAGCACAGACTTTTACCCAGGTTCACCAGTTTTTAACGTTTTGCCACACCCATTTTATCATCCTATGTTGGTTCTGAGTCTTTCAAGAGAAGCTGGTTACCCATGTCCCTTGACCTGGGACACCCGAGCTCCTCTGACTCGTGCTGCCGTGGCAGAGTACCATGACCTGGGTACTTTGTAAAGAACAGAAACCTCTTTCTCATGGCTCTGAAGTCCAAGATCCTGATTCCGGAAGGCTGCATCCCGCAGAGGGGATGAGGTTGTGTCCTCCACTGCAGGGGAGGCTGTGTCATTCATGGCAGGGGAACGCAGGGGGAGCTGACCACCCTCCAAGCCAGTGGCAGTGACAACCCATCCTGGGGGCAGAGCCCTCAGGGCGCAAGCAGGTCTCCTTGGGCTGGCTCACCTCCCAATGCTGGGCCACTGCACATCAAGTTCCGGCACAGGTTTGGGGGAACAAATCTGAACCGCCGCAATGGCACATCGTCACCTGATCCTGCAGCTATCATCTACTTTTGCCCACTTTGGCCCCACTCAGTCTCCATGGCATTTTTACCCCTGGCACAGGAGCTTGCTCTGCGTGGGGTCATCTGCTTCTTCAGGGCCACCTGAGGCCATTCTGAAGAACACACACCAGTTGTTTTACAAGATGTCCCTAGTCTCCCCACAAACACACTTATTCTTGATTAGATTCAGGTTAACGCCAAGTCATCATGTCACATCTTCTGGTCTCTGTAGATGCAGGATGTCCTTCCGCATGGCTGGCGGGTATCCTGTTGAAAGGCCCCTGAAGACTCTGCAAATCCTTTCCTTCTCATTCAGCCCTCCCAGAGTGTCACCGAGGTGGCATCTCAGACCGGTCTCTAGTATGGCTTTTGGCAATGGCAATCCACACTGCTACAAGTCGACGGAAAGAAAGCCCGCTGCTCTCCCACAGATGCGTCTGCCCACGGTCGGAAGTAACACACCTAGGTTTCCAGACGCATGTTGTCCTAGAATTAGCGGATGGGGTGCTATGCGTCATTCAGGCTGCTGTCTTTCTGGAGCTGCATGGGCTCGCTCTTTTTCTCTTGTCCTTTGTTTTCTATTACAGGATGTTATGGGCTCACCTGGTACCTTCTAGGCTCCAGTTATGGAATCCCTCATTTCTTCAAGGAAACATTCTCATGGGGGAGGACATGGCATGGTCTTTAGGAAGCAAGCTCTGGGTGCAAGGTGAGCCCACTGCTGTGGGGTGTCACATCTGGCTCTCAGGGGACAGACCTGGATACAAGCACGTGTGGCCTCTATGTTTGGTGTGTGTGTGCAAGTGCACAAGCCCAGGTGTGTGAAATTGTAGCTCGATTATAATCTGTCTGCAGGGATCTTCTTCACCTTTCCCCAGCCCCTGCTGGACCTGCCTCCTTCCACCACGGACTCCCAGTTCCCCAGTACCCGTCTCTGCTCAATTGAGACGCATAAAATAGTTCAATTGCTACATCCATAACACTAT
Organism: Aplodontia rufa; assembly: GCA_004027875.1. Classification (NCBI taxonomy): domain Eukaryota; kingdom Metazoa; phylum Chordata; class Mammalia; order Rodentia; family Aplodontiidae; genus Aplodontia; species Aplodontia rufa. The sequence goes on from PVKS010041311.1 coordinate 12,918, forward strand.
AACCCCCCAAAATACTGAAGAACTGAAAAAATCCTGAGGATGAATGGCTGAAGTACTTTGGTTAAAAGTTACAGAGCTAGTTTCTTTTACCATCCCCTCCTCTTATGCTCTTCATTTGCAACACAGCTGCGTTCAGGTATTTCTGTGCAGATTCCTTTTTTTGGTGTATTTTTTTGTTTGTTTGTTTTGATTCCCGTCCTCCATGTATTTTTTTTTAAAGAGAGAGACAGAGAGAGAGAGACAGAGAAACAATTCTTCTTTAGTTTTTCATGTGGCTTTCATTGCTCTGAGACGTCGTTGTATACATGGCGTTGGGGTTTGAACTCGCATGCTTGCACATGCCGGGCAAGCACTGTAACCACTGAGCCACCACTCCAGCCCCATCTATGTTGTTTTTATTTATTTATTTTTAATATGTAGAACATTATCATGTTTGCAAAATCAAAACCTAGGAAAAAGGTTGCTCCTTCTCGGATCCCAATACCTCTCCCTCCCAGCCCTTGTTGGTCACCAATTGTATTGTTTTCGGGTTTATCAGAACTTTGTAAATGGCTGTGTGTTTGCCAAAACAAGCAGATATGTTTATATTTTATTTTCTTTTTTTTTAATATAAGAAGTAACTTATGATCTATGACATAGCACTCTGCTTTCATTTATTTATTTTTTATCACGCAGTGTATCCTGGAACCATGCCATACCTGCTCACAGAAGTTGGCCTGGTCTTCTTTCCAGTCCTATCAATAGTGTTTGTCAAGCCTTTGACCCTCTGCTTACTTTTTGTGGGATAGATAGTATCGCTGTAGTTTTAATTTGAAATGGAGCTGGGTGAGGTGGCCTACACCTGTAATCCCATCAACTCAGCAGGCTGAGGCAGGAGGATGGCCAGTTCAGAGCCAGCCTCAGCAACTTAGCCAGATCCTGTCTCAAAATAGAAAATAAAAAAGGCTGGGGATGTGGCTCAGTGGTCACGAATCCCCGCAGGGATCAATTCCCATGTTAAAAAAAAATTGAAATGGCGTAAAGTTAGACATCTTTTAACATCTACGGACTCTGTCCAAACCTTTGCTGCAAACTGTCTATTCACATCTTGCCTATTTTATAGGATGGTTTTCCCCCTCCATGTGCAGCTTCCCCGCACATTAGGGATATCCCTCCTTACCTAGGTGTGTGGTCACATGTGAAGCACACACCAGCATCACACTTCCGCTATCCTTCTCAGTGGGCGACCCTGGGCCACCTCCAGAGCCCTGTCCTCTTCCACTTGGAGCTCCCTCCCCATCAGACACGGGCTGCCCCTCCCTGCCTAGCACCCACTCGGCTTTCTGCCTGGTGCACTCATGGAGGTGGCAGTGTGGCATGTGTCCCTTAGTGCGTGACCCACTCTGCTGGACATAATGTCCTCATGGTTTGTCCAGGGAGAGGGGAGCTCCACCCTTGAATAGGGGGCATTTTCTTTACTCAGCACAGGCACAGACAGCTTCCACCCTTTGGGGACTGTGAATAATGGCAAATGTGTGGAGATATCTGGTGTCTTGTTTGTAGTTCTTTTAGATCTATGCCCAGCAGTAGCACTGCTGCATCATAAGGCAAGTCTCCTTTTAATTCTGCGAGGAGGCTTTGTCCCCTTCCCCCACTCTGGGGGAAGTCTGCTCTTTTCCCTGTGCTTTACTTTCCGTGCTTTCTATAATAAAACTTGTCTACTACGCTTAAAAAAAAAATTCTGCGAGGAGAGGCTACACTGCCTTTGGCCAGCAAGGCAGGGAAGACTTTCCCTGCTGCTCTGTGGGTTTCCTCTGCTGCCTCCTATGTGCACAGGGAATTCCGAATTTCTACACTCACCTTGCACCTGCTTGCCTATAGCCTCAGTGCTTGGAGGCTGGGATAAAAATCTTGGCTGGAACTTTCTTGCAACCTGCTTTGTAAATGCTTCAACACTGTTGCCTTGTTTTTCTACCTTGCTCTTAGGAACTCTGATGCTAGCCTAATTTTTTATAAGTAGTTTGGTCTTTCCTGCCTTGAAAGTTGGAATTCGTTATTCAAAACCATTTCCCCAAGACACACGGAAGGCACTTTGAGAGTGTAGATTTAAATTTCCCCTTGTTCCTGGACTGTTCCCTAAGGTGGAGTTCCTAGGCTGCAGGTCTCCCAGCCTCGCATGCCCACTTCAGGGATTACGGGTACATGTGCTATAGTCCTTCTTTCCTGGCCTTCATGTCAACAGCTTTCCTGGACTCTTTTTACTTCTTTATCTTTTCAATTTCTTGATTTATCTTGCCATCTTCAAAACAAATGTATTCTCCTTTGGGTACCTGGGAATTCTTTCTTTCTGGGATGGTTTTGTGTTAATTTCCAATTTCTTTTGTGTCTTTGATCAACTGTCTTTGTTTCATGCTGATTTTCATCTAGTCTGTTGCTAGCTGGTGTGTGCACAAACACATGACATTGTTCAGTTTCAAGGGTGCCATCACAGTGGCTTCCGCTTCAAGGTTTTTATGGGGGAAGTATTTTTTTTATGATTTTTTTTATTAGAATATAGAAATACAGTTGAGGGAGAAACATTATCGAAACAGTATCCATCAGTGGATATAAACTTTGTTATTGAGGGGAAAAACCAGATCATGGATATCCACCTTGAATTTTACCTTTTGCATTTTCCCCCAGAAGAGCTCATGCTTTGAATGGATAGTTTGTGGAGGAATGACATCGGCTTCTGGGATGGTTCCCCCATCTTCCCAATTTCCAGTCTCCTATGAGTTCTTCATATACCCTCCCCTTCCTCATCCCCCTCCCTACACCTCTGAGAATCCTATAGAGCCATCCCCCTAATGTTCAGACAGTCATTCAATTTGCAGTTTTGCTAGGTTAGTCGTTAGCCCTAGGCTTCCCTAACTATGATAGCATCAACAGATGAGAGAAACCATTCGACCCTTGAGTCTCTGAGATTGGGAGACTTCACTAAGCATAATTCGATCCATCTCCATCCATTTGATTTCAAAAGACATCATATCATGCTCCCTTATGGCCGAGTAGTATTCCATAGTATATATGTACCAAAGCTTTTGTATCCACTCGTCAAGTGAGGGGCATCTGGGTTGGTTCCATAGTCTGGCTATAGTAAATTGAGCTGCTATAAACATTGATGAAGCTACATCACTATAATATGCTGATTCTAAGTCTTTTGGGAAAATTCCCAG
>PVKS010041312.1:0-16075 GCA_004027875.1 Aplodontia rufa
CGCTCTGAGGGCCGTGGAGGCGCCTCCACCCCCGCCTCGCCCCCGTGGGGAACGGTACCCCCCACCTCCCGTCATGGCTGCAGCAGGAGGAGACGACGTCCTCCATTTTGTTGGAACTGCGGGGGGAACTCGGGACCCATTCAGAACCAAACCCCGTGGGGCCGGGAAACTTGTCCCCGAGCAGCCCCGACTGGACTCTGTGCAACCCAGGCGCGCAGGGCGCGTCCGCGGGGCCGTGCGAGACAGCGCGACGCGTGGGAGACCCCGAGGCCGCCGCCCGCCTCCGCTAGCTAAGATGGAGGGAGCTGCGGGGATCCTGCCCGCCCGAGGACCCGGGCCGTCCCGGGGCGTCTTCCCGCACCTCCGTCGCAGGTGAGGTTCCTGGGCATTGACCCACCCAGAGCTCCACAGCTCCTGGTCCTCTCCCTCGCTTCTCCGCCCACTCCCACGCCCGCGGTGCGACCCGGGGGCCACCTCTGCGAAGGTCTGATGCTTCTCAGCGCCCCCGAGTCTTCAGTGGACCTCAGGGTGTAGATTTCCAAGACTGCTCCACGTGAAGCGAGAAGTGAGGACTCGCCCTGGCGGCGCTCGGTGGGACTGATGGCTTGAACTTGGTGCAGTACCAAGTTGCTTCGTAATGTCGAAATGGGATTTTTATTTTATTTATTTTTTTAAAGAGAGAGGGCCTGTGAGAGAGAAAGAGAATCAACTTTTTAGTTTTGCATCTGGCCTTCTCTGTCTTCGTGGTGCTGGGGTTCGAACCCTCATGCATGCCAGACGAGCGCTGTAACCTCTGAGCCACCGCTCCTCCAGCCCCCTGGCTAGAGGATTTTTAAAAACTACTTAGTTTCCTCTTTTATCATCTCTCCTAAAAAATGGTAAAGACTCAGGTTTACTCAGTGACAATGAGACATAAACCATCTAAGACAAATGCTTCTTCTTGGATTAATGAGTGTTGGCTAAGCCATTGTATTGCTTGATGCTATATATTTCATGGACATTCTTGGGAGAATGTCACCTTTTTTTAAAGTCTTCAATTAATGATTGGACATAAGTATTAACATATGTATGAAAGGTAATGGCAACATTTTAATGACTGTAGTAGATAATAAACATCTTTTTCTGTGAAACATGTGTAGGTACAAAGCCAGAGATATACTGAGTTGATAGAGAAAACTCCATGAAGTCTGCCAGAAATTTTATGTATTTATTTTAAAAACAGAGAAAGAGTGAATCAGTTTTATCTGTTTTTTCATCTGGTCTTTGCTTCACTGACACTTAGTTGTGTATATGGTGCTGGGGTTCAAATCCTAGTTCTGGTGCATGCCAGGCAAGCACTTTTCTACTGAGCCACCTCTCCAGCTCCTGCCAGAGATTTTAAATTTTAGGCCTAGAAGTCACAACTCATGCATTTTTTGAAGTCCTATTTTTTTTTAGAGTTATCTGGTCAAAGATTAAAAATGGTTGGGTCTGGGAGTGGTGGTTCAGTGGCTTGCATGAGGACATGAGTTTGAACCCAGCACGATATACATAGTGAAATGTCAGAGCAAGGAAGTCCAGATGAAAAAATAAATAAAATTGATTTTCTCTCTCTCTCTCTCTCTCTCTCTCACTGTCCTCTCTTAAAAAAACAAAAAACAAAAAAAAAACATTTGTTTTCCCTGAAAATGACAAGAGTTGTCATTTCCCTATGACAACTGTCACCTCAGTATGCTGCCCTTTCAGGGAGTTGCCTTATTATTCTGCTGATATAAAAGAATACCACAGGTTCAGATGGGGAATTATAAACTATAGAAATTTATTTGGGGGCTGGGGCTATGGAGTCAGAGTGCTTGCCTGGCATGGCCAAGGACCCAGGTTGAAACCTCAGCACCACAAAGATGACTTAAGTGTCAGAAAAACAAAGGCCAAATGAAAAAAATAAATAAAATTGGTTCTCCCTTACTCTCTCTCACTCCCTGTCTTTGAAAAAAAGAAAGAAAAGAAATTTATTTGGCTAACAGTTCTGTACACTATGAAGTCTAAGTTCCAACTATTGTGTCTGGTGGGGGCTTTCTGACAATGTCACAACTCTGAGAGAAAGGGTAGGAACAAGAGCACACACCACCTGGGCACAGTGGCCCACTCCTGTAATCCCAGTGATTTAGGAGACTAAAGCAGGAGAATCTCCAAGTTTGAGGCCAGCTTCAACAACTTAGTGAGACCCTGTCTCAAAAAAATAAAAAAGATGGGCATTTCACTACAGGAACACCAATTATGGTGCCCACCACAACATTCTGGGCTCAATCTAGGATTCAATTCCCCCCCAAAAAAAACCCCACATACCAGAAAGCTCACTTTTAGAGGGAAAGTAAATGGGGGATGTATGATGTGTGCATGTATGGAAGTAACAAACCCTTCAATATGTAAAACTAAAATGAAAAATAAAATTTTGTTAAAAAAAAGAGAGCTCACTTTTATAACAGCCACTTTAGTAATAACTAATACACTCCCATGATAATGTCATAATCCATTCAAGAAGATGGAGCCCTCATAACTCAATCAAATTTTTAAAGTTCCTACCTCCCAGTTCTGATGCAGTGACAAATCACAGAATGAATTTTGAAGGGAACATTCAAACTATAATGGAGTCTTGAATATTTAAGACAAAGTTTTAATTGGGTGCTGGAGTGGTAGCTCAACAGTTATGGTGCCTGCCTGGCATGCACCAGGATGCAGGTTCAAATCCCAGCACCAAGTACACAAGGAAGTGTCATAGCAACAAAAGACACCTAAAAAATAAAACTGATTCTCTCTCTTAAAAAAAAAAAAGTTTTAATTGGTGACAACTTATACTAATATATACTTTATAAATTTAATGTCAGCTGGATGTGTGGCTCATGCCTGTAATCCCAGCAACTGGGGAGGCTGAGGCAGAAGTGCAAGTTCAAAGCCAGCCTGAGCAACTTAGACCATTTCTCAAAAAAAAGTTCTGAGGAGGGTTAGAGTGCTTGTCTGATATGCGTGAGAACCCAGTTCAAACCCCAGCACCACATGCACAACCAAGTGTCAGAGAATCGAAGGCCAGATGAATAAAGTTGATTCTGTCTTTCTCTCTTAAAAAGAAAATACTTATATAACAAGGTTATTAAAACTCAATAACGGCAGAGTGCTGTGGGGGCACACCTGTAATCTCAGTGACTTGGGAGGCTAAGGCAGGAGGATCACAAATCCAAAGCCAGCCTCAGCAATTTTGCAAGGCTCTAAGCAACTTAATGAGACCCTGTCTCAAAAAGTAAAAAGAGTTCAGGGATGTGACTCAGTGGTTAAGCACTCCTAGTACCAAAAAAGGAAGAAAAAAAAAATAGTAGATTTTTATCAGTCTTTAAATTCCCCACAAACAATGCAACTCATTAACTTCCACATCCTCTGTCCTTGGCATTATATATTTATTACATATATGCACATAGACATATACAAAGATTAGATACATGCTAATGTGTATACATAAAATGAACTGCAAAAGATATATTAAAATCAACCAAGCAAGAAGATAAAACTCATCACATATATGTACCTAATATGCCATTTATAGTGAGTTGAAATGTGCCCTCCCCAAAAGACCTGAGAAAGTGATCTTTTTGGGAAAAAGTGTCTTTGTAGATAAGATTAAAGATCTTGAGATGTGGTCATCTTGATTAGGGTGAACCCTGAGACCAATTAATGAAAAATGTCATGATAAGAGAGCACACAGGGGTCAGTGGTTAACGACGCTTGCCCAGAATGCACAAATACTCGAGTTCAAACCCCAGCACCACATACACAACAAAGTCTCAGAGCAAAGAAGACCACATGAAAAACTAAATAAAAATTGTTTCTCTCACTGTCTCTCTTTAAAAAAAAAAAAAGAACACAGGGGCAGAGCAGTTGCTCAGCGGTTGTGGTGCTTGCCTGGCATGTGCGAGTACACGGGTTCAAACCCCAACAGCCACGTACACAACTAAGTGTCAGAACAACAAAAGCCATGTGAAAAACTCAATAAAAATTGATTCTGTCTGTCTCTGTCTCTGTCTCTCTGTCTCTCTCTCTAGCTGTCCTCTCTTAAAAAACACACACACATACAAAGGAGATGGCCATGTGAAGAGAGAAACAGTGTAGAGGGATGCTGCCACAAGCCAAGGAATGTATGAAGTCACCAGAAGTTGGAAGAACAGAAACGATTCTTACCTAGAGACTCTGGAGGGATCATGGTCCTGTTGATACTCTGATTTCAGAACTATGCGAGAATGAATGTTGTAAGCCACCATGTTTGTTGTAGCTTTTTACTGTAACTCTAGGAAACTCACACCATTGTGGTATAACTATACAGCAAGAGAAAGAATAAAAACACAAGATCAATCAAGAGTTTCTTGTTTGGGGGCTGTAGTGGTGGCTGAGTGGTTACAGCACTTGCCTGGCATGCATGAGTACCTGGGTTCAAACCCCAGCACCACGTACACAAGTGTCAAAGCAACAAAAGTGACATGAAAAACTCAGTAAGACTGACTGATTCTCCCCCGCAGCTGTCTGTCGCTGTCTCTTTTTAAAAAAAAGGAAAAAGAAAAAGCTTTTTGTTTGCTTATTTTCTGGATTGAACCCAGGGCACTTTAACATGGAGCCGTATATCCCCAGCCTTTTACTTTTTATTTTAAGACAGGGTCTTAATAAGTTGCCGAGGGCCTTGCTAAGTTGCTGGGGTTGGCTTTGAACTTTCGATCATTCTGCCTGAGTCTCCTGAACTGGGATTACAGGCATGCACCACCACACCTGACTCAACCAACAGTTTTGTTTGGAGGTTTTGACATAAGTCCTCAGAAATTGATAGATTATGCAGATTAAAAGCCAAAATGAGACAAAAATGTGAATAACAATTGAGTTTTCAGACATGGATAATTATACAATTAATAATTAGAAAAAATGCATACTTTTCTGCATAAAAAGTTTATAAAAATAGATCATGCTTGTGGGTGGATGCCATGGTTCTTGCCTGTAGTCTCAGCAATTTAGGAGGCGAGGCAGGAGGATTGCAAGTTTGAGACCAGCCTTAGCAACTTAGAGAGACCCTGTCTCAAAAATAAAAAGGGATGGGGATCTAGCTTAGAAATAAAATGTCTGTGAGCTCAAACCCCAGTACCAAAAACAAAACAACAACAACAAAAGAACACTGCTGAGCAGGCACTTTAGCGACAACAGAAAAATTATAGTGGTTGGGAAGAGCTAAAAATCTATCAGCTAGGGGCTGGAGTGGTGGCTAAGTGGTTACGGTGCTTGCCCCGCATGCATGTGCAAGTACACGGGTTCAAACCCCAGCACCCATGTACACAACTAAGTGTCAGAGCAACGAAAGCCATGTGAAAAACTCAATAAAAATTGACTCTGTGTGCCTCTCACTGTCCTTCTAAATAAAATAAAGTAAAAATCTTTTTTAAAAAACTATCAGCTAAAAAAAAAACTATCAGCTATAAATTAATATCAACCAAATTTGTATTTTTGGCTAGACTAGTGGAGAGGATATGAATATTTACAAAGCTTACAAACTCAACTGCTTATTCTTTTTTTTTTTTTAAAGAAAGAGGGACAGTGTGATAAAATCAAATTTTATTTAGTTTTTCATGTGCCTTTGTTGCTCGGACACTTTATTGTGTACATGGTGCTGGGGATTGAACCCATGTCTTCACGAATACCAGGCAAGCACTGTAACTGCTGAGCCACCGCTCCAGCCCCTGTAATTAAGATTCTTTCAGGGAGCGGGGTATGGTGGTGCATGCCTATAATCCCAGCAGATTGAGAGGCTGAGGCAGGAGGATCACAAGTTCAAAGCCAGCCTCAGCAATTTAGCGAGGTCCCAAGCAACTTAGTGAGACCCTTTCTCAAAATAAACTATAAAAAGGGCTGGGAGGGGCTGGAGTGGTGGCACAGCGGTTGCAGCGCTTGCCTGGCATTGCACTTGTACACAAGTTCAAACCCCAGCACCACGTACACAAGGAAGTCTTGGAGCAATGAAGGCCATATGGAAAACTAAATAAAATTAATTCTCTCTCTCTCTCTTTCACTGTACCTCTCCTTTTAAAAAGGCGGGGGGCTGGAGATTTGACTTAGGGGTTAAGCACTGCTGGTTTCAATGTTCAGTACCAAAAATAAAGATTCTTTCAGGGGCTGGAGCAGTGGCTCAATGGTACAGTGCTTTCCTGGCATGGGCAAGGACCCAGGTTCAAACTCCAGCACCATATACACAAATAAGTGTTGGAAAAACAAAAACCAGATTAAAATAAAATTGATTCTCTATTTCTCTCTCTCTCTCTCTCAAAAAAAAAAAAAAGATTCTTTCAAGCAAGCTGGCATGATGGCACATGCCTGTAATCCCAATGACTTGGGAGGCTGAGGGAGGAGGATCACAGATTCAAAGCCAACCTCAGCAACTTAGCGAGACTCTGTCTCAAAATAAAATACAGAAATACTAGGGATACAGCTTAGTGATTAAATGCCCTGGGTTCAATCACCTAGTATTGGGGGAAAAAATTCTTTTAAGCAGGGTTTTTTGTTTTTTTTTTTTAAGAGAGAGGGACAGTGAGAGAAACAATTTTATTTAGTTTTTCATGTGGCTTTCGTTGCTCTGAGACTTCATTGTGTACATGGTGCTGGGGTTTGAACCCCATACTCCCACTTGCCAGGCAAGCACCTTAACCACTGAGCCACCACTCCAGCCCCTTCAGGAAGGTTTCTGCTGAATGAAGCATCATAAATTATTATTAGATCTCTAGAGAGATTTTTGCTGACCAATGACATAGTGATCTATATATAGAAGAGATGTGTCATCTGGTACTTTACCAACTGGAGTTTTTGAACACCAATGCAGTCTTGAAAATCCAGTAGATCATGACACTAAATGACCTAATCACAGCCAGGTGTGGTGACACATACCTATAATCCTAGTGGCTTGGGAGGCTGAGGTAGGAGGATCACAAGTTCAAGACCTCCCTGGGCAGCTTGGTGAAATCTTGTCTTAAAATTTAAAATAAGAGGGGCTGGAACAGTGGCTGGACGGTTACTGTGCTTGCCTGGCCTGTGTGAGTACACGAGTTCAAACCCCAGCACCACGAACACAATGAAGTGTCCGAGGAATGAAAGTCACATGAAAAACTAAATAAAAATTGCTTCTCTCTGTCTCTGTCTCTCTCTCTCTCTCTCACTGTCCCCTCTTTCTAAAAAAAAAATTAAAAATAATAACAATAATAAGGGGCTGAGAATGTAATTAGGGCAGCAGAGTGCACCTGGATTTGATCCCCAGTACAAAAAAAAAACAAAACCCAACTTAATCACACAACACACAACGATGAACCACAGTGAAATCAAACATATGAAGTTTTCAGGGTGGTAAGTAAGGAGAAGGGATGGGAATTCAGAAGTAATTATGACCTATACTAACAGAAATTAACTCTTTTTAATTATTTTTTTTAAGAGAGAGGGATAGTGAGAGAGAGAGAAACAATTTTTATTTAGTTTTTCATGTGGCCTTCATTGCTCCGAGACTTTGTTGTGTACATGGGTGCTGGAGTTTGAACTTGTGTACTTGCACATGCCAGGCAAGTGCCGTAACCACCACGCCACAGCTCCACCCCAGAAATTAACTCTTAATTAACAATGCAGTTTTAATTAATTTCCACTTACCCACTATGATGGATTAAAAAAAAAACTTACTGTATTATTACATTACATTGAGGAATGCAAACCAAGCAACTTGTGTGATAGGTTAGTTTGCACAGTATCTCTTAGTAGCAAGGGAATATATGGAAATTATTCCTGCCAGTAAAGTAGATCAAGTGAGGACTGAAAAGAATGAGATAAAAAGGAGCTTTATAGTTGTGCAAGGTGGCCTGCACCTGTAGTCACAGCTGCTTGGGAGGCTAAAGCAGGAGAATCACTTGCGTCCAGGAGTCTGAAGCCTGCCTGAGCAACGTAATAATACCTCATCTCATAAAAAACAAAAGAAATCAAAGTTCTGTTGATGCTACCCTAATGCAATCAACTATAAAATGTTACCATTCCTTCTTCCTGTACTTTATACGTAAAATGGTAACTGTGCAGTCACCACATGCAGATGTCCAAAATCATCTTTGTTGTCAGGTATTTTCTTCATACTGCTGGAATAAATAGACCTTCTATCTGGAGTGGTGATATCATCCGTATTGTTAATTTTGCTAGGTAGATGGCTTCATATTCCTGAAGTTGAACAAATCTTACATTTGGATTAATACAAAAATCTTCTTTCTTAAAATGGGTAAATACATCTCTGTACTTCATTTCAAATGTGGCCCTGATGTACACGATCACAAAGAACACTTCTGGAAAGCCCCGCATTTCTGTGGACATAGAAGTTTGGATCTGGAGTGTACCATTAGGCACATGTGTTAAAGGCTTGGATTCCGGGTAGATACTACTGGGAAATGGTGGAACCTTTAAGAGATGGGACCTAATAGTAGGTCTTCGGTCATTGGCAGTGTACCCGTGAAAGACCACTCCTTTCTCTTTTTCACCTGGCCATGAGGCAAGGAGTTTGGCTTTTCCATGTACTCCCTGCCATGATGTGCTTCCTTGCACATGGCCAAAAGCAAAGGGGCTAATTACATGTGGACTGAAACCTCCCAATACTGTGAGGCAAAGTAAACCTCTCCTCTTTTAAAGTTGGTTATGTTAGGGGCTGGAATGGTGGCTCACAGGTTACAGTGCTTGCCTGGCATGCACGAGGTCGCAGGTTCGAACCCCAGCACCATGTACACAACAGAGTGTGGGAGCAGTGAAAGCCACATGAAAAACTAAATAAGATTGATTCTCTTTAAGGAAGGGGGGAGAGAGAGAGAGAGAAAGAGAGAGAGAGCCAGCTAGGGGTGTAGTTTAGAGTTAGATCCCCTTCACCCCCAAGGTTCATTCCTCAGTACTGGGGAAAAAAAACCCACAAAGATATGTGTATTAAGAGTTCCAAAAGGAAAATTAGAATGGCAAATTGAAATGGATAGTAGTTTAAGAAAAGATATGCATCTCTAGAATGCATTCCTGAGTTTAAAAAAAATGCATCTCAGAATAAAAAAATCACAATTCTGAAGAGAATAATTAAAAACAAATTCTCACTTAGATAATCATGGTCAAATGGCAGAATATCCAAGACAATTTTTTTTCAGGGTTGGGGATCAAGCCCAAGTCCTCAAACATGCTATACAAGCGCTCAACCGAACTATATCCCTAGCACAAGAAAACAAAACAAAACAAAACCCATTTTTTTTAACCTTAGATTGAACCCAGGGGTGCTTAACCACCAAGCCATACATATCTCCAGCCTTTTTTACGTTTTATTTTGAGACATGGTCTCATTAAGTTGCTTAGGGCCTTGCTAAGTTGATGAGTCAGGCTTTGAACAAATGATCCTCCTGCCTCAGCCTCCTGAGCCACTGGGATTACAGGTATACACCACTATGCCCTGCTGAGAAAAAAAAAAAAATTTTTTTTAAAGAAAGAGGGACAGTGAGAGAGAGAAAGACAGAATCAATTTTATTTAGTTTTCCATGTGGCCTCCGTTGCTCTGAGACTTCATTGTGTATGTGATGCTGGGGTTCAAACTCCTGAACTCGTAGATACCAGGCAAGCACTGTAACCACTGAGCCACCGCTCCAGCCCCAGAGGAAAAATTTTTAAAGAGCATATTTAAGTACTTATCCAAAAAGTTAAATTAGATACGTTATAAACTCATCAGGTACAATACGTCTGAATATAATGCAATGGTGTATTGAATGTGCAGAGGGAAAATACAAGTAAACTTTCTATTCCTAGTCAAATGATACTTCAAGAGGGGAAGAAAATGAATACTTTTTTTTACAGAACAGAGGACTTTACCTCTCACAGGTCCTCTCTGTAAGAAATGAGGTTCATTTGTTCCTTGGTATCCTTGGGAGATTGGTACCAGGACCCTCCTTGGATACCAAAATCCATAGATGCTTAAATTCCTTACACAAAGTGGCATAAGTGTTTGCATTTTGCACATCCTCTCATTTTATTTATTTATTTAGTTACTGGTGATTGAACCACTGAGCCACACCTGCAGCCCTTTTTTTAATTTTTAATTTTGAGACAGGATCTCACTAAGTTGCTTAGGGCCTAATTGAGTTGCTGAGGCTGGCCTTGAACTTGTGATCCTCCTGCATCAGCACCCCAAGCCATTGGGTTTACAGGCTTGTGTCACCATGCCCAGCTTTCTCATATACTTTGAATCTTCTGTAGATGACCTATAATACTTGATACAAGGGGCTGGAGTGGTGGCTCAGTGGTTACAGCACTTGCCTGGCATGCATGAGGACACAGGCTTGTCCCAATGAAAGCCATATGAAAAACTAAATAAAATTGATTATCTCTTTCTCTCTTTCTCTCACTGTCTTGCTGTCTTAAAAATAATAATAGGGGCTGGAGTGGTGGCTCAGCGGTTTTGGCGCTTGCCTGGCAAGCATGAGGACCTGGGTTCAAACCCCAGCACCACGTACACAACTGAGTGTTGGAGCAACTAAGGCCATGTGAAAAACTAAATAAAGTTGTTTCTCTCTTTCTCTGTTTCTCTCACTGTCCCTCTCTCTTTATAAATAATAATAATAATAATAAACAAACCAACAAACAAAAAAACTAGAAATAGATCCACTATGTGACCCAGCAATTTCACTCCTGGATATTTCCCCAATGGATCTAAAATTGGCCTACTATAACAATAAAGTTGCATCAATGTTTATAGGAGCACTATACACAATAGCTAAATTATAGAATCAATCCAGATGCCCATCAACAAATGAATGGGTGTTTATGTATGTGTGCGTGCATGTATGTACGTAACACACAAGGGAGTTCTACTGATCCATAAAAAAGAATGAAATTATGGATTTGTTAGTAAATGGATGGAAATGGAGAATATCATGTTAAGTGAAATTAGGCAAACGGAGAAATTCAAAAGTCAAACGTTTTCTCTCACATGCGGAATCTAGAGTAAAATAAAGGAAAGGGGGAGGGAAGGATGGGATACCATAAAGAACTAATCAAATATAAATGAAAGGAAGTCTAGAAGAGTAGAGGAAGGAGAATGAATGATGGGAGAGAGAATGGGAGGGAAAGTGGGGAGAGAATGTGGGAGATCATGAACACAAATCCACTTCCAAGCATGTATGAGTTTGTTGGGCTGGACCCAACTACTAGGTATAACTATAAAGCTCTTATAAAAACAGAAGAATAGTCCTTACTCTGACACCTATTGCAAATTTGGGAGGCCCTCAAATCCCCCTGGGTTCCATAATTTGCTGAAGGATCATAGAACTCACTGAAAGTAGTTACATTCATGGTTACAGGAAGAGGATACAGGTTACAATTAACCAAAGGAAGAGACACATGGAGCAGAATCTGAGAAGACTTCAAATGTAAGCTATTGGTATCCTCTCTCTTTAGTGACCTGGGCAGCACCACCTTTCCTAGCCACAATGTATGGCACTGTGTCTCCAAAGTGTTGCCAACCAGGGAAATTCACCAAACTTTTGGTGTCCAGAGTAGTTATTGGTGATCAATTACATACTGCCTTTTTGGGAGGTGGAGCTAACACCTTTAGTTTACATTTTCCCAAAGGTTGAAACTGATATGGTATGATCTAAACCCCATCACAAATTATGTTTAGACTCCATGGCCAAATCTTCAGGCAAGCAAAGATCCAGTGTCTGATAGATTTAGAAATCTCCTTCCAGCCAGGCACCAGCACACTTGCCTGTAATCCCAGGCAATTGGAGAGGCTGAGACAGAATGACTGCAAGCTTAGTGAGTCCCTGTCTCAAAATAAAAAATAAAAAGAACTTGGGATGTAGTGCTGTGGTGGTAGAGTACCCCTAGTTCAATCCCCAGTACTGAAAGAAAACAAAAAGAGAGAGATCATCTTCCAGGGCAGAACAGTCTTCTCTTTGGATAAGTTTAATTCTTTTTTTTTTTTTTTAAAGATAGAGACAGAGAGAAAGGGAGAACCAATTTTTATTTAGTTTTTCATGTGGCCTTCGTTGCTCTAACACTTCACTGTGTATGTGGTGCTAGGGTTTGAACTCAGGTCCTTGCACATGCCAGGCAAGCACCATAATTGCTGACCCACTGCTCCAGCCGCAGTAAGTTCAATTCTTAACTATCCCTTGTAATAGCTTAATAATAATTTATTAGCCAAAACATTTATATAAAGAGAAATTTAGATATAAGTAGTATCAATAATTTGGTTTTTCTTAGATACAGTTTCTACAGGAGAATAAATCTTGACAGATAGATACTCAGGAGGCTGAGGCAGGAGGATCACAAGTTTTAGGTCAGCCTCAGTAACTTGAACCCTTGCTCAAAAGAAAAAATTAAAAGGGCTGGTAATACAGCTCAGCGGTAGAACTCCCCAGGCTAAACCTCCAGTAGAGGGGGGAAAAAAGAAAAGAAAAACAACCACCTTGATTATTTCTCCTTAGTTGCCAGATTGGAAGATAATGAGTTGTTTTAGAATTATCTTCCAAAGGAATTATTTTGTTAGGGTACGTTCAACTCAGTATCAATACATAGATGATAACTTTTAATATACTCTAGTCATTGTCTTATCAGTAGGCAGAATATTCTATCTTAGAGCATGTTTTCTCCTCAATCTTTTTGATAGGATTGGAGTCATCTTTTCTATTTCCTTGATCATTTCCTACATTTCTTGACCCACCATTTTTCCTTTCTTCCTTCTTCTTCTTCTCTTTCTTCTTCTTTTTTATTTTTTATTAATTTTTTTTTTTAAGAAAGAGGGAATAGTCAGAGAGAGAAAGAGAGAAACTTTATTTAGTTTTTCATGTGGCCTTTGTTGCTCCCACACTCAATTGTGTACGTGGCACTGGGATTCGAACTCAGGTCCTCACACATGCTAGGCAAGCGCCGTAACCGCTGAGCCACCACTCCAGCCCCATCTTCTTTTTTTTTAAAGTGGGAGCTAGCAGTTAGGGACCATAATCAAGGTAGTAAGAGTATATATTGCTACTTTTCAGTGGACAAAGCTAGAAATAAACATATTAGTAATATAAATGTGAGTTCTCGGTGAATCCCATGATGACTTTTTTTAATAAAGAAATTATCATTTTTTTTAAAAGAGAGGGTCAGAGAGAGAGAGAGAAAGAGAATCAATTTTATTTAGTTTTTCATGTGGCTTTGTTGTGTACATGGTGCTGGGGTTTGAACCCGTGTCCTCATGTGCGCCAGGCAAGCACCGTAACTGCCGAGCCACCGCTCCAGCCCCCCATGATGACTTTTTTTTTTTAAAGAGAGAAGGACAGAGAGAGAGAGAGAGAGAGAGAGTAGAGATAGAGCATCAATTTTTTTTATTAAGTTTTTCACATGGCTTTCATTGCTCTGACACTGGATGCTGGAGTTTGAACCCATGTACTTGCACATGCTGGGCAAGTGCCGTACCACTGAGCCACCGCTCCAGACCCCTATGATGACTTTTATTTAAAGTCATTGATCCTACATTTGTATTTCCTAAAGTGACAGTTCTCAGAAGATCCAATTTTTATTTGCTTTATGTTATACATAGAGACAACTATCTCATAATAATACTACAATACCAGTCACAGAATAATGAATAAAAATAATTTAAAATTAACGTAGTGGGGTTGGGGATTTAGCTCAGTGTCAGAGCGCTTGCCTAGCATGTGCAAGGCCCCGAGTTCGGTCCTAGCCCTGAAAAAAAAAATTAATGTAGAATTACTTATTTCTTAGGGAAATTGCAGCTTGACATGTGCCATAAATTACTGTATATAAAGTCACAAGATGTCTGTTGCTAGATGGTTGTGCAAATATCACTTGTTTTATTTTAGTTTGTTTTTGTTAGGGGTTGCTTTTTAAAGTTTAGTTTTCTAAATACATAAAATATTGAACTACAATATAGGAAAAGGGAATCAGAGATAAGCTATTCTGAAGTTCTTGTGTTTTTCAAAAGGAAGGAATGTATGTAATTTTTTTTTCAAGAGAGAAGGACAGTGAGAGAGAGAGAGAGAGAATCAATCTTAGTTTTTCACGTGGCCTTTGTTCCTCCAATACTTCCTTGTATACTTGGTGGTGGGGTTTATGTACTTATGTACACGCACATGCCAGGCAAGCGCCGTAATAGCTGAGCCACTGCTCCAGCCCTGGATATATTTAACTAGATGTTTCAAAATTATGTATTGACAGGGCTGGAGCAGTGGCTCAGCAGTTTCGGTGCTTGCCTGGCATGCACAAGGTCGTCGGTTTGTACCCCAGCACCACGTACACAACAACGAAGGCAACAACCACCTCAGAGCAATGAAGGCCACGTGAGAAATTGGATAAAATTGCTTCTCTCTTTCTCTCACTGTCCCTCTCTCTTATTTTTAAATTTTTTTTTATTTTTAAAGAGAGAGGGACAATGAGACAGAGAAAAAGAGAGAATCAATTTTGCTTCAGTATTTCTAGTTTTTCATGTGGCTTTTGTTGCTCTGACACTTCATTTTGTACATGGTGTGGGGTTGGAACACCACATCCTCCTCACACATGCCAAGCAAGCACTGTAACTGCTGAGCCACCCTCTAGCCCCCTCTTCTTTTCTTTAAAGAGAGAGAGAGAGAGAGAAAGAGAAAGAGAAAATCAACTTTATTTTTGTCATCTGGCCTTTGTTTCTCCAACACTTAGTTGTGTATGTGGTGCTGGGGTTTGAACCCAGGTCCTCGCTCATACCAGGCAAGCACCATAACCATTGAACCACTGCTTCAGCCCCCTAAAGCTGATTCTTTTTTTTTTTTTTTAAAGAGGGATAGTGAGCGAAAGAGACAGAATCAGTTTTTATTGAGTTTTTCACATGGCTTTCTTTGCTCTGACACTTAGTTGTGTACCTGGTGCTGGGGTTTGAACCCGTGTACTCGAGCTTGCCTGGCAAGCACCGTAACTGCTGATCCACCGCTCCAGCTCCTAAAACTGATTCTTGATACCTTATTTATACCAAACATAGGAAATAAAAGTGGAAATGGGATTGTTTCTGTTTTGGCAGTAATGTTGATATAGATTTTTCTGGTTCAACCATCTATGGCTGGGCTGTATTTTTTTAAATTTAATTGTATTTATTATTATTTTATTTATTTTTAGAGAGAGAGTGACAGTGAAAAAGAGAGAGACAGAAAGAATCAATTTTGTTTAGTTTTCACATGGCTTTTGTTGCTCTGACACTTTGTTGTGTATGTGGTGCTGGGATTTGAACCCAGGTCCTGTGCATGCCAGGCAAGTGCTGTAATCACTGAGCCCCCACTCCAGCCCCTGTATTGATTTTTGAAGTTTGGCTTGCTGGCTATCAGATGAGTTGTGACACAGCTAAATTCAACTGTCTCAGAATAATTTCGCCCTAGGTAATAAAGCTGCACATTTCCAGCTGCATAATCATATGAATGATGGCACTGAATCTGGGAGTTCTATCTACCAGAAAATTAATGGGAAGATTGATACATCAATAAATCTTGCATGGTTTCCACTGAATTCAGGTACCAGACAAGGCTGTCCACTTTCCTGATTCTTGTTCAATATAGTCCTTGAAACCCTTGCCAGAGCTATCAGGCAAGACAAGGAAATCAAAGGTATTTGTGTAGGAAAAGAGGAAGTTAAGTTATCTCTATTCGCTGATGACATGATTCTATACCTAGAAGACCCAATAACGTGGGCCAGAAAACTCCTAGAGCTTTTAGGCGATTTCAGCAAAGTAGCCGGCTACAAGATCAACTCCAGTAAGTCACTACTTTCCTTTACTCGAGCAACAAATCTGCAGAAGAAGAAATCAGGAAATCTCTTCCATTCACCATCTCCTCCAAAAAAATGAAATACTTGGGCATTAACCTTACAAAGGATATTAAGGACCTCTACAAAGAAAACTATCAAACACTAAGAAAAGAAATTACAGAAGACCTGAGTAGATGGAAAAACATTCCATGCTCATGGTTAGGCAGAATCAATATAATAAAAATGGCCATTCTACCCAAAGCCCTATACA
>PVKS010041313.1:0-16091 GCA_004027875.1 Aplodontia rufa
AACCCTCCAGGTCCTTCAAGAGACTATGTTCCTTCCTGAAGGGAAAGATAAATGGGCCAGCATACAGATTATGCTATATAACGAGTCTCCTGTGTATCATTACAGTGTTGTCACCTCAGTTCTCAATTATGGCAATTTTTGCTGAGGGGCAGTCTTAGTGTTCGAGGAGCCCACAGCTCCTGAGAGTCCCTATGCTTTTAGTTTGTCTCTGCTTAGCTACTGCCCTGTCTCTCTCAAGGTTGGTTACTGAGAAAATGGTGCTGTCTTTTCGCACATGCTGTTCAAGGGACTAAAATTCCACATTCAGGTTTCTCTGAGGAGAGTACTGAACACCGGACTGGCTGGAAAGAGTTTAGGGAAAGCTGATGATTTATTTGTGAGCAGGGGGCCTGGGCTGAGCTAGCCGTGTACTGACTTTTCCTTAGGTATGATTGAGATGCCTGGGATGCTTCCAGGCTCTGTTTTGCTTGTTACTTTGCTGAAGAAGGCTAATGATAGAATCACAAAAGAAATGGCTTTGGCCTGATAATCTGAATCAAACTGGGGCTCTGGGATATGGAAAATGTAATAAGCTTATAAGGAATGTAATCTAGAGAAAAATATTTAATAACACTGCAATTTATTTCCAGTATTTTTTAAGGATGGCAAATTTTGCTAAAAGAAAAAGAGGTAGGCTTAGAAACGTCATGATTCACATTTTCATGGTGAATTTTGCATTTGTAATTCTTAATTCATGCACCTTTTCCCAAAAACAGAATAAAATGAAAACACCCAATAAAACAAACATCAAAGTTGCAACCCAGTAAACTGAGGCAGGCAATTCAGCACAGAGAAAAATTTTTCAAAGAAAATTTATGATTTTGGTACCTTACAGCCAGCTCTGTTGATTCAAAATCCTATCAGACAAAGGCAGCTTTTGTTTACCAATTAGTGTTTCAGAAATGAGATTTTTGCACAGAATGAAAGAAGTCAGTTATTCAGCCATTTCTGCAGTGTCAGTTCTAGAACTTTTGACTTAGAAGAGTATAACACAGATGGTTCATTGACTACTGTCTACATAAGCAATGCTAAATCTATGTAGAAATGGGACTTTATTAAATGAGATGCTTTTAATTTGGCCAATTCCTTTAAAATTTTTCTTTCCCACTCTTTCATTTCTTTACGTTTAGAGTACCTGTATGAGCTCATATGTTAATAGGGGCAGGTATTTTCAGAGCATCAGTATTAGAATCGGATTATCAGGTTTTCTTACCTGGGAGGGGAGGTACTGGACGTAAATAACACTATGTATAACACCAGAGATAAAATGTAATGATTTATGGCTGACCTGCTTTTCTACCTTGATTCTAATTGTAGTAACATTTACATGGTATACTTAATAATAGAGTCTACGACATCTTGTAAAAAGATAGTTTCACTCTTATTTTCCATTTTAAAAAAGCACAGAATACTGGTATTGATGTATTTTGGTGATTATGTCCTTAAGAATCTTCTTGCCTTGTTTGGTGCCTTCAGCTTTTGATTCAGATGCTAAGGTGTGATGCTGGCTCATTTGCATTTTTGCATCTGGAGCCAGAATTAACCTCCTTTGACTTTTCTGCCCTTCCTCTGCTGTCAGGAAGGCACATGCATTTACAATTTCCCAGATAAACCTGTGATTTATTAAAAATGCAAATGTCACTCAGCTTGATGGATTGAAAAGGGAGTGGGGAGGGGGAGGGGCCGGTCTTGAGTGTCTACATGGGCTCACCTTGAATCAGGTGTCTGCAAAGTCCTCAGCCTGAATGCATGTCAGACAGTCTGTTCCCCAATTGGAATCACTTACCCCATCATTTTCATTTTACCCTTTCAGCTTGAAAAAGTGTGTATTTAGCCATCAGTTCATTTTGTGTGGTCTGAGTTATAAAATGCGCCTGCTGGTTTTTCCATATGAAAAACATGTTTTTCATTTGTGGAAACTTATATAATTTTTTTTCTTTTGGCCTAGGCTTTCTTTTGTGCTGCTTTAAATTAAAAGCAAATGTATTTCCCTCCCCTTCGTTCTTCCCCACCCCCATCTTTGCATGTTCCAATTACAGAGTTGTGAAAATAAGTCATCTTTCGGCTTTTGTTACTTTAAAACAGCTATCGGTGATGTCAGAGTCAATACTAAAAGCATTAAGAATGCTGGCAGAATGTAATGCAGCTGCAATCCAACGTGATGCTGGAAATGGGGTTGAGAGCATAAAGGCTTTCCATATTCCCAGGGCGCACAACTGCTTGCGGCCTTGGCTTTGATCTCTTCAAAGGCTGCTGCCTCCTCCTAGATGGAGAGACTTGGCTGCCACTCGCTTGCATTGAAAAAAGGCAGAGGTCTCTATTCAGGCAGAAATCAATCACTGTGCAGAAACAATTATGTGTAATTCAACCATCATGAAAACAGGACGAGATTACGGGTTTGTTACCTGAGTGACTGTGTGGAGACGGGGAGCAGAGAACACTGGAGTCCCACTGACATGCCACATCTTGATGACAATTATAGACATATGAATGATGTTGCAGGCGGGGGAGGCACGATGACAAATGCTGGTCACGCTGTCCAGCAGAGCAGAAAATGAGGTTACAATTGGGAGATAATGTTTGCATATGTAACCATATTTCAGCAAGCTGAACAACTTCGGAGAACAGACCCTCAAAAAACTCTTATGGATATTTGTGTAGATACATATACTAGCCTGGGATTTTTGCCAGTAGCTAAATTAAAGACAAAAATAATTTGAATAATTAGAGGATTACACTGGAAGAGAAGAAGACAGTGACTTTAAATTTTGGATTATCACATTTGTTAATTTGGAGTATTTGCTGCCAGTATCAAACTCTGAAAACACAACTAAGTTTCCACCCAATCTATGTGGGTCTGTTGTTAAACATATTCTGGTTCAGGAATAACATTTTTGTTTTGACTCTGTGAGGCTGTCTCGCAAAAAGCTTAATTTTTTTTCATCTTGATTTCAGCTCTTTGGGGAAATGATTTTTGTCAGTTGTACCATCTTCCCTTGTTCTCAAGGGTTATTTTTCTAAAGCAACCTTCTGAAATGTGTCGAAGTTTCCTTTCATTGTGAATAAAAGCAAGGCTTTTTTTCTGGGTAGGAAATAACTTTCTGCTTCAAGTAGAGGTGTATTTAATCTCAGAGCCCTGGCATACAAAGCTGTCAAGGCATTTTTTTTACTTTAACTTGCTCTTGTCACCTAACAAAGGCGTAGGAGTAACCTTGCACTTTGCTAGCTAGCCCAGGCTTTGGGGGGCGGAGACCTAAGATGAAAACCTAGATGGCTGATTATAAAATGGTATTGCTGCTGCTCAGTTTGATACCCAGGCCCCGGGTTTACCTTTTATGCCGCTCCAGCTTAGACATCAGAGGCGTGAGAGCTGCTTTGAGTTACAGATCTTCAAACAATAAGTCAAAACAAAAAATCAATCCCCTCCGGTCCCTGGGTGCAGTTATCCAAAGATAAAAGAGAAAAATAAAGTTATGCTAAAGCAGATAGAGGAAAGGAGCAGATATGCCAAGGAAATACGGAGGACAAGCGCAGAGCGAAGTGGGCCTCGTGTGAGCCAACATCAAGGAATTTTATCTTATCAAAAAGTTTTAGGGTTGCCAGTTTTTTTTTTTTAGACTGGATCCCGTCTGCTCCAGGGCTGCCTGGAGCGTTGGCTTTAATAAAGTTACCTTTCCCCCTCCTCCTTAAACATAACCACGTAGGAATTAGATTGCATTTCATTCAAGGTATAAAACTTGCCACAGACTTCAACAGCAAATTAGAGGTTTTGATAATCCCTTGATATTTTGAGTATAAATTGAGGGGAGTGTGCATGTGTGTTTTTTAATGTTTATTGAATGCTGAGATTTACATGAAAAGTAAGGCAAATCACTATAGTGCGTATTCTTTCTCCAAGCCAAATTTCTAGGAGAACTGGAAAGCCCCTGTGCATTCTTTCTGAGGTAAGAAGTCTATGTTTTTCCTCTGTTTCTTGTGGGTTATATCAGAGATTAACTATCTGAAGCACTTTGGCCAACATTTTGATGCATTAGCCAATATGTATTTTTTTAAAATCCAAGTTAGAGTAAAAAAATAATTAAAAAGCTCATACTTTTAGATATTCTTATAGAATGGTAAATTATTTTGTGCAATATTTTTTTTCTGGTGAACATTTCTGAGATTATCCAGGATCTAGTTGCTTCCTGAGCCTCCCTGAGGTCTGCACAATACGGAAGCATGCGTTTCATTCTCATCCTTCCCTTTGGCTCTTCCTGATTATCCTCGATGGTAGGGTAGTGCTCCTGAGTGTCTGTCGCAGCACCCAGTTCGAGGACACCAGCTGTGCATCCACCGCCAACCACTGCACAGCCCTGTCTGTACCTTTCTGTGTAATCTGCTGGGTGTGGTTTCTAGATTTGAAGGGAGAAAAGGAAGGTTGCTTACCATTGTAGAACTCGATTCCCTGCTATTTAAGGAGACCTGTTCTATATATAAACTGTAGTTAATCATTTGAGTACAACCATCTTAACTTTCATTTGCATAAAGTCAGATGACTCACTGTTTAGAAAATTAAATAAACTCAAGTGGAAAACAACCACCACTGCTGGGTGCAACTTTTATTTCCTATTGTAGAGTTAATGAGCAGAAAAATGGCAGAGCCAGTTCTACATATCGAAGGCTTTTTTTCTTTTTTAACAATTAGTGAATGTATAGTAATGTAAACACTGAAGCTTAGCACTACATACTGTGGTCCCTGGAAGAGGTGGAATGAAGATTCTTTCTGGATTATTAGTTAAATGGTGGTAGGAAATCTCAGTCTGTATTTTTAGGTCTTTGTCCTCTGACTCTCCTTCAGGCTGGGTTCAGCTAGCATTTCCACTCCAGTCTCTCTCTACCATTTCCTATCCTTAATCCCTTCTTGTTATCCTTCCAGGCTACTTGGAGGATGTTGTTATAAGTGACTTCATGATGACATGCAAGGAAGGAAGCGGGGCAAGGCTGTATATGCGGCACATGGGTACCATGCCTCAGCAAGCTCCCTTCTGTCCTCTGTGGAAGCCTCTTTGAATTCCTGA
This sequence comes from Aplodontia rufa, assembly GCA_004027875.1. Taxonomy (NCBI): domain Eukaryota; kingdom Metazoa; phylum Chordata; class Mammalia; order Rodentia; family Aplodontiidae; genus Aplodontia; species Aplodontia rufa. Next base: position 5,097 of record PVKS010041313.1, read on the forward strand.
CATTCTGAGGCCTAAATTCTGGCCTCTTTAACTCTTCATACAGGCAGGGTCAGTTGGGGGGACAAGAACCTTAACTACCCCCAATAAACAACTCTGCTAGGTAAAAACATTCTTCAAGATACAACATCTAATCCCTTGTTCCAACCAAGTTGCTGTTTTTAAGCCCCTTTTATGGAGAAATGTGCATGCTAGGTACACAGGCACACTCCCGTGTGTGTGTGTGTGTGTGTGTGTGTGTGTATGTAATCTTGTACATACAAGTGTTTAAAGCCCCAAACTCAGACTGCCTGTACTCAGTCCCAGCTTTACCACTTAATGGCTGTGGGACCTAAGTAAGGCAAGCTACTTATGCCTTCTCATCCTCAGTTTCCTTATCTGTATAATGGGAATAACAGCAGCTACCCAGGGATTTATCCAAGTGCAAAGCATACCTGATATTTAGATGCTAATAAAGGTTAGATCTTGTTGAAAAAGATAAATCCGTGTATAATATAATTAAAACTTTTGCTAGCACTTTGTTACTGACCTTTTTTGAGAAGTATTGTCTCAAAGTATTATGCGTGTTCAGTATTTGAATTTCCACATTTGACCCCAGAGGAGAGGTCTCACAGGGTAAGGGGGACCTGTTGAGTCCAGCATGACTTGTCTAAGCTTGCATTTCTATTGAAGAAACAGAAGACAGAGGATTTGGTTGGTGATGGCCTTAAGGGCTGCATGACTATGGGAGAAAATGCATGCTTAATCATTTGTTAAACTCTTAAGTTTCAATAATTTAGAATTTAGAGAAGCAGTACAACCATAATTTACATTTTTCCCTAGCCTTATCATCACGAAGGGAAATTAGCTATCTTTCAACAGAAAAAGTTTTAAAGTTACATGAGTGTTAACTTTGGGGACATTATATTTAGTTGGATATATTCTGGAAAATAGTAAGTTTTCATTAATCTGTGCTTATGTAGCTCACCAAAATTTGGAATGGTTAAAAGGAAAGCCATATTCAGAGGCTTTAAATCACAAAATGAGTTAAGGATCTACACTGTGTAATATTTAGGGAGAACCTGGTGCATGGTAAGGAGCTAGAGTCAGATTAACAGATCATTGAAGTCCTCTGGGATGAAAATGAAAAGTGGGTGACAGAGGGAATCACTGAGGTCTCTTCCTGCCCTGGGGCTCCTGTCCCCTCCCACCAGCCCCACAGCCCTACAGCCTTCAGCCCATGCGACAGTACTGCTGTTCCCATCTCCCAGCTTCCAGGGTTTTTTTTAACCACATACAGGCTCCAAATGGAAAATCTAAGTAGCAGTGCAAAACATAGCTTTATGACGTTTAAAATATTCCTTGTGCCTTGTTTTAATAGATAATCACTATCTTTAATAATTTGTGTCATTTCATTAGAAATGTTGAAAATTACTTTTAAAAGCTTCCATTTTTTTTGCTTCAAAATTCTGTGCTTTTTGAACACTAATTGTAATTAATTAGGAGAGGGACACCAAAATATATTTTAATTAGTGTTAAGAGTCAATTTTTTTTTTAAAGGAGAGAGAATCAGTTTTTTTTTTTTTTTTCATCTGGTTTTTGTATTTCCAACTCTTAGTTGTCTAAGTGGTGCTGGGGTTTGAATCCAGGCCCTCAGGCAGGGCAAGCACGCTTACCACTAAGCCACTACTCCAGCCCCTAGAGTCAATTTTAAAGTGTTTAAAAATGAAGAAATAAATAAATTTTATTTATTTATGAAAATAAATAAATAAAATTTATTCTTTCTTTCTCTTTCTCACTCTGTTCCTCTCTCTTAAAAAATTAATTAACAAAATGAAAAAGGCTTTCTTTTTTTTTTTCAGAAGCCTAAAGAAATTTGGAATTAGATAGCTTTATCTTTATCGGAAGTTGGACCAGACAACCTCTCAGAATATTAAAGGAAGACTTAGAGCTCTTACTGGTAGTGATTTAGTTTTCAGTGACATACCTGTTTATAGTAACCTTATAAAATTATTGGAATTTATTTCTCTTTTGCCCTCAGATATTTGGGATTTAGAACATTATTTTCAAAATCTTACAAACATAATAGGATAAATATTCACAAACATTCATGTTTTCTAAAGGAAAAAAACCTATTGTAGGGCAAATGACCCTAAATTATTTAATTTGATCATTCATACCCTCTAAGAATTAAATAGCATATTGTCTACAACATGAAAACCATAATAACTCTCGTTCAGCCATTGTAAGACTCCTAAAAGGTGGACTGTGGCCTTGGATCATATATATTGCTGAACTTCCTGGATTTGGGGTGAGGTATCCAAATATGGGATTATTACTGCAGTAGAGTAAGTGAAGTTATTAAAATTTTTAAAAAGGAAATATAAGGAGATGCATTTTTTATTAGAGTATTGGGATTCCAGTAATATGCTACATAGAATATATACATATTTTTACTTTTATCTATTTGTTTATTTATTTTGCAATACTGTGAATTAAACCTAAGGGCACTCTACCACTGAGCTCTACCCCTAGCCCTTTTAAATTTTTATTTTCAAGGCCCAAACTGGCCTTGAACTTGAAATTCCCCTGCTTCAGCCTCCTGGGTTGCTGGGCTTACAGGTGTGTGTGACCTGTGCCCAGCTACATATGTGTTTTTTTAAAAAAAAATAATGCTCTGATTTTTCAGAGTACTTGGTTAAATAGCCAGTGAAATTTAATTTTGAATGTTTGGGGGAATATATATAGTAAGATGAAGCAGAAATCGTCAGAAAGATATGAATTTTTTATCAAATGCTAAGCCAGCACTGCATGGAAATTTTATGGGTGAGTGTTTTTGTGGAACATACGGCGTTTGCTTATGTGTCTTTGAAAAGATGAACTATGCTTCATATGTAAAAAATTTTCAACCTGAAAATTACTGTTCATTTAAGTTCAGATTTTCCCTGTTTCTTTCTCTTTGTCTGTCATGTCTTGTTTTTCTATCTAAACTTTAACCCCTGAAGGTTTTAATTCTTTTCATACTACATCATCACCTTCCTGTGAACAGTTGTTTTGTCTCTTGCAAAATGAGGTCAGTTTTTGTTCATTTGGTCAATTTGGCCATTTTGTGACTGATTTTGTTTAGGATGGTTAAGGAAGAAGCCAACTCAAGGACTTTGATTCACATACACTGTTTGCCTTACAGTTCACATTTGGGCAGGGTGAGGAAAGCAGTGAATGAAGCCCCTCAAAAAGTTCTTGCAGCCAGCCCAGGGGGTGAGGGGGAGGAGGAATGAAGGAATTGCAGATTCAAGCGGTCAGCCCCTGGAGGATGCAAAGTGGATAATTACCTACATTAGATGGCTGTAGGAGGGCTGTAGGACAAGTCTGTACTTGCCTAAAAGTACCTTTCCTGCTGGCAGTCCATTGAAGTGTCCCTCAGCCAGCCCTCTTGCCCCATTCCCACTGGTAGAGGCTCTCTACAGACAGAGTAGTGTGTTAGCCACAGGCCCAGCCCAAGCCTGCAAGATAGACACTTGGTCAGGAAGGGCTTTAGAGGCCATTTGGCCTAACTTTCTGGCCAGTAGACAGCATTAGACCTCTCCCCAGGATGAAGCCAACTCAAGAGTAACTCCCTCCCCTTCACTCTCCTGTCATCCTGAACCCAGCTAGGAAGGGTGCCCACACTTTAGGGCTGTGACCAAAAATAAATGGAGTCATTCTCCATACGTATTTGAGACTGCTGCTATTACTACAGCCCCACCCTTATCCCTGCTTCACTTTTCCAGACTAAGAAGTCATTCTTAGTTCTTCCAGGCTTTTTGGTTTCAAAACTTACTGTTCTCATCCCCCTTCTCATTGCATTCTGTTTGAGTTTAATAAAAGCTTAGGTTTTGAGCTACAGTCAACACTTCAGATTACTCGACTTCTGCAGGGTAAGATGGGTCTACAGTGACCCTCATCTGTACACTAGAATTCATTAATGTAGCTGCAAGTTTTAGAATTTTAATGGCTTCTTTATACCTGGGCTCAAAGTTAAATTTTGGGGCATTAAAACATCTATGCCTCTAACATGTTACTATTTGAACCCATTAGTTGAGAGAGTTTTATAGTAATCCATAGTAGATCCCCACCTCCGCTGTATTACTTGATCATTTTTAGACATTTTGAGTCTTTCCAAATCTAATTTTCTTGTCATCAGGCCATCTGTGTCCTCTTTAAGGTAATTTTAAAAAATGTGTGTAGAGGCAGAGGCCACAAACAGACCTACGAAGCCATCATCAGGAGAGTTTGGGTACATTAGAAGCAATCTGGTTAAACTTCAGAATCAGATAAGAATCCTGGATCTGCTTTGTCTTGCTGGTAACCTTAAACAATTCACTTCCCAGGGTCTTAATTTCCTCCTGTATAAAGTGATCTCACTGCCTACTTCATGGAGCAGCTCCGGCAGCAGGCCTCATGTGCGTAAATCATCCAGAGGAGCCCAGCACTTCATAGTGGTCAAGTGTTCTCTCTTTCTCTTGTGTTTTGGAATCCCATAAAGTTGAATCCTTCATCCAAAAAAATCTCGAAGTACTAAAGTAATAATATACATCCTCTTTCCAAGTCTCTTCTTTCCTAGGATGGAGTTCCAGTTTTTGTTGTTGTTGTTGTTATTGTTGTTTTTTGTTTTGTTTTGTTTTTTGATGGCTCCTGTGCCCCTTCAGACCTTAAATAAAGCAAGCTCCTTGGGGTGAGTAGTCAGGCTTTTCCCTAGCCCTCTTTTCCTTACACTGGATTCAGGTATCAGTGGATAATGCAGAATGACGACCTAAGGGGAGCAATGTCACAGGGACCTTCAGGTAGTTGAAGGACTGCTGGTGTGGAGGAGGAGGTACACTCATTGGCATTTTCACTGTGGACTGTGTCCACAGTCTTCTATGGGTAAATTTGAGATGGAAAGATTACCCCCAAATTGAGTTTGTTTTATAAATTTGGTGGCAAAATTCAACTCTAATTATTGGGAAATTATTTACGCTCTTTCCTACTGACTTCGAGTATTCATACGCTTCACTCCCAAAATATAAATGTATTTGATCATAGACTGCTGCCCTGGATCCCACTGGGGCAATATATAATATAAAGAATGTATGTCATGTTACTTTTCTAACACCTGAAATTTAAAGTTATGAGGTATGGCCCCAAGGGTTTCAGATGAGGGATTGTGTGTGCCTGTATTAATGGGTAGGTAGACATACTGACAAGACAAATACCAGCCTCGTTTAAAAAGACTTTCTCACATACTTGACAATAAAATGAGGTTATTTTCCAACGTGATGTCATCTCAGATACAAATTATTCATGGTAGGGGGTTGGAGGTGCTACAAAACTATTTCTTAAGGATGTTGTCATAAGAGTTTATTGAGTAGGAAATGGAACCTCTTAGGTCCCTTCCAACCTTGCATTTATTGACTTAAAAGATCAACATAGACAGATAAAGCTCTGGCAGAGGTTTCTCTGAGAAGAGGAACCATTGCCCTGGCTCTATCTGAGAATTAGGGTGTAAACTAAAGATGGGACACCCTGCCAGAGTCCCAGGCTCCTCGAGGAGGAGGAGCTGTCATTGCTTTATATTTATTACTTGTGTCCCATGATTATGTGGTCACTGAGAAGTTTCAATAAGAGTCATATGATAAACTTCCTTTTAAAGGTTCAGTCCTACCTTGTGTTCCCCTTAAGTGTGGTCCCCAGACCAGCAGCATCAGCATCACCTGGAAACTTCTTAGAAAATTCCCACTTTGTGTCTACTGAAAACTTGTGTTTTATTAATCTGTCCAGGTCATTCTGGTGCATGCTAATTCAGCATTATTGACTCATCTTTATGAAGAATTACCCATGGAGGAAGCCATGGGTCTCAAAGCATGGTTGGAAGACGGTTCCTGGTTCTTCTGTGCCTAGGTACTGACCCAAATGGGCTACAACTGAGACTTAAAATGCAGAAAAAGAACAGGGAAAGAGTAAAGAGAGTATAACTGGGACAATGAGAAGAGGCTTTTTTATTTTGCTTTAAGACATGAATAAGAGTTTGAGGGGTATGGAATGGGATAGAACTCCTGAGTGAGGAGAAAGAGCAGTTATATCTCCTTATTGTCTCTAGAATGTCAATGGGATATAGTATTAATGGGGGAAAGCTAAGACACCTTGACTACCATTTTTTAATATGATGTGGATATGAAATTAATTCTTTGGGGGCTCAAATGCCTTACCTATCCTCCTTAAGGGTAGGCGTGTCAGTCTAGTTTTATAATTCTGATCCCTGAATCTGCCAGTCCCGTTGCCTAATTAGATTGTCCATATCATCAGTAAAAACCTTGACCTTGCATTTGAAATTTCTGTCCAGGTCGAATACTGTCCAAGTCCGAATACTGTTTCTGTGAAAAAGAAATAACCCTGATTTCTTGTGTTTTTTTTTTTTTTTTCTTTTAAGAGAGAGGGATAATGGAGTAGGGGGAGAAAACTAATTTCATTTAGTTTTTCATGTGGCTTTCGTTGCTCTGAGACTTCGCTGTGTACGTGGTGCTGGGGTTTGAACTTGTGTACTTGCACGGGCCAGGCAAGCGCCATAACCGCTGAGCCACCACTCCAGCCCTTCTTGTGTAGTTTTAAGAAACTGGTTTGTGCATAAGCCCACCTCTAAGTTTGTCTATTTGTTTCTCTTGGAAAGGGACAGTGAGAGAGAAAGAGAATCAGTTTTATTTAGTTTTTCATATGGCTTTTGTTGCTCAGACACTTCGTTGTATACGTGGTGCTGAGGTTTGAACCTGTGTCCCTGTGCATGTGAGGCGCTCAGATGCTGCAACTGCTGAGCCACCACTCCAGCCTCACCTATGAGTTTCTTACTGGGACCTTTTTGCATTTTAATCTGGTCATTAGTAAATTTACTTTACACTGTATGATAAGCTGAATAAAGATAGGATTCTGTCTAGGACTTTTGGCCTGTGAAAAATTTCAAAGTTCATATATGAGTCCAAAGATTCCAGACCTCATAGACGCTGAAATTGTGACCAATAGCATATGTTGTCTTATCTCAGATTACTACCCAAAACAAAGACTAATGTTCAGTAGCCTCCTTTTTAGACCACAGAGGCAATTTGTAGAGATTGACTTTGGTGCTCTTTCTTGAGATTTTACCTTGTTTCCAATTGTCTTTCCTTCAGTCAAGATTGATCAATCTTCATACAGAGAAGTGTGTTTTTGTGGTGGTCTAAAAAGGAGGCTATATAGTTGCATAGGCATTGTATAGGTATTCTTGTGTGGTTTAAATGAAAATATTTCTATATAACACTTCACCGTAACCACCATCATGGATTAGTTTAATATTAAGACAAATATAAACATCATCAATTTGCTTTCTTCCATGCTTAGGGAAGAGCCTTAAGCTCCTCTAGGAAGGAACATGTTATTTTCTCTTAACAGCAGACTAACTGGAAAGTCTTGTGATGAGCTGCAAGAGGTTGTTAACGTGATCTCGGGCCAGTGACGGCGTCAAGGATCGTGTCCTAGTTATGCAGGCAGATAGTGGTCTGCCAAGGTCTTAAGGGTTTCATGTGCGGAGAAGCAGACAAGCAGACTCACCGGTTGTTCTGGTCACCACTGTTGCAGTCAGTCCTCCTTTTTAAAAAACCTAAGTTCTAGTTGCTGCTTGAAAAGTCCTTGAATGAAGGGAAAGATTTGAAGGGCTATTTTAAGTCATCCTGAGAAGGGAAGTGTACGAAGTAGCATTTTCTGTAAATGGTCATTGAAACTGAGGATGTTATGGAAGAAAAGAAATGAAAAAAATGGGGACTCTGTTGAATACCTTGGCTACTATTCACTCTGTAAGTAGCATTTCTACCTATTATATGGCTTAAGAGGACCATGTTTTCCTCCTGAATTGATGCCATTTATTACTGGTACTTCAGACACACTAAAAAAAAATTGTTCAAAGAATGTTGACCATGATTCCTAAGTATATTTACAATGGGATTAAACCTTAGCAAGTACTCAATATTTACAGCACATTTTTTATATGTAGGAGTTGCAGACAGCTTTCTCTCAATAGATAATAAAAGCATGTTCCTAGCCTTATTAAACAATTAGAATATCAAGGGTTTTTTGTTATTGAAAACTTATGAAGGGAACAACCGTAGATGGTTTTGTTTTTATGTGGAGCACCCTGGCCAGGTTTTTGTTCTCTATGTAGAATTTTCTCAGAATCCCAAAGAACTGTCATTTTATTTGAATTCTTCTCTTTCTCCTCCCTTTCCATTATTCATGAAGGACTGGGACTGTGTTTTGTTTTGTTTTGAACAAAGTATTCAAAATTTGTGCAATCCATACATGGTTTGAGCTTTCTTACAAGAAAAAATTATGACTCTGAGGCTTCGAGAAGCTATGATTCAGTGATATTTTTTCTTCCTAAAATTATAATTTTCAGTGCTCTTGGAATGCTGGAGGTAAAGAAAACATGCTAATTGGCCACTTGTTTTTGGAAATGGAAAGGGTTTGCATTTTCTACCTCCTTCTAGATTTTACCTAGACTAGATGCTAGACTAACTAGCACATTCTGTATATAGTAGAGGCCAACTGGAACCAGCCAGGGTTCCATGTAATGGGAAAGAAGGAAAGGTCCAGAGTCTTGCAGAGGTGTTCAAGGAGAATTATTTCTCCATGCTCTTTGTTCCTTAGAAGTAGCACGTTTGGTAGCACGAGGAACTGGAGAAAGACCAAAACCTGAAGAAATGTCCTGATTGAGCCCTGAGTGGTGTGGGAGGAAGGAGCGTGAAGACAGTGTCCAGTGGGCACACTCAGGTTTAGTTTCCAAAGTGAAAGTTTGGCCTATGATTTGGGAAGTGCTCTTTTATCTGTCATAATATTTATTTGATTGCTATAAACAACCATTTATGATAGGCAGTTTGTAAGGATTTCTTTTCCTCTTTTTTATCTTTCAATCTGTGTTAAAGCAACAAAGGAAATAAGTGAGCTCATTCATACAGTCTTTTCACTCTAATAAGTGAATAGCACTTTTCATTATTCACAATCTAGTCCTTGACATAGACATACGTATTTCTTACATTTTTGTGATCCTATCTGACTAAATTACAATTATCTGTTGGGTCATACAGATTATCCTTCTGATAATATGGGTGTTGTATTTTAACTTTTTTAGTTTAAATGAACAAATTTCACCATTTAGAAAAGGACTCATTTAGAGTCAGTCTTTTTTTTTTTTTTTTAAGAGAGAAGGACTATGAGAGACAGAGAGAGAGAATCAATTTTTATTGAGTTTTTCACATGGCTTTCGTTGCTCTGACACAGCTGTGTATGTGGGTGCTGGGGTTTGAACCCATGTACTTGCGCATGCTGGGCAATCTCCGTAACCGCTGAGCCACGGCTCCAGCCCCTAGAGTCAGTCTTAAATTATATCTTTCCAAAAGGTAAAAGAAAATCTTTCAGTCTTCAGTTTGTCCTTTAAGAAAAAAAAGAGTACCCCCTCCTTTCTTTTTGAGATTTTAATCCCACATTTAAGTGGGATTAAAGAGACTTACTGATTTCTTTTCAAGATTTTATGGATATGTATTTTTTCATTTTTAAGACGGGATCTCACTGTTCTGTTACCCAAGTTGTCTTGAACTCCTGGGCTCAGGTGATCCTCCCTCCTCAGCCTCCTGAGTGCAGGGACTATAGCTATGTGCCCCTGTGCGCAGCCTGACAAGTGAGAGAAAGGAGAGAAAGACAGAAGCAATTTTTATTTAGTTTTCATGTGGCTTTCATTGCTCCAACATTTTGCTGCGTATATGGTGCTGGGGTTCGAACCCGTGTACTCTCACGTACCAAGCAAGCGCCCTAACTGCAGAGCCACTACTCCAGCCCTAATTTTTTTTTTTATTGACAACTGATACGTTTTCCACTGAAACAAGTGAGAAATGGCTGCGATAGGTGCTTTGCTTATGTAAGGGAGATGCACTGCCCAGCCTGTTCTGGAGACTCCTGTGATCGCTGCGAACTTGTCCACAGGTGGTTTTTCAGTACACAGAAGAGAGAGCATAAAATTTATGACAACGCAGTGGTAAGTTGACATCAGCCAGCCCCTGGGCTGGCTTCCTCCTTGCCAGCTCTCCCTTGAGTTCTCTTCATCCTACCTCGCGAAGCTAATGTGTGGTTCAGCTTCAGTGATTTTGGTAGCAGTCTTCAAGGGGTAGGTTCCTTAGGTAATGCAACTTCATAAATGACTTAAGTAATTTGTAGATATTTTTCATTTCTTCATTAGCTCTACAAACTCAAAGGGCTTTGACATAACATAAGGGTTTTTCCCAAAACATAGCCCTGAGAACTGAGTGAATGAGACATCCCAACCCAGAACCTGGAGGCTCTCCCTGGCTTTCGAATGCTGATCTCAGCCTCTGGACCTGCACTGTTCTTTCAGCATACATGGAAAGCTGATTCTAAGCCTCAGATCTAGCTCACATGTCCCCTGTCTTGGAGACAGTCAGGATCCAAATTTGGCCTTAATTACTCCTGTGGGGGGGGGGATTTTTTTTTTTTTTGTATTTATTTATATTTTGGCACCAGGGATTGAACTCAGGGATGCTTTTACTATTGAGTCACATCCACAGCCATTTTATTTTTTACTTCCTTATTTTGAGATAGGCCTCACTAAATTGCTGGGGCTGGCCTCTACCCTGTGATCCTTCTGCCTCAGCCTCCTAAGCCACTAGGATTACAGGCGTATGCCACCGCATCCAGCTTTATGTTACTTTATTCACATATCACATACAGTATTTTCATCATTGTATTGAGAATTGTTCATTACATTTCATTCCCCTCATTAGACTATATTTGATTCTAGTCTTTCTCTTCTCCTTCTTCCTTTCCTTTTTTTTTTTTTTTAAGAGAGAGGGACAGTGAAAGAGAGAGAAAGAGAGAATCAATTGGGGTTTGAATTCTCTTACTCGCGCCCTCTGGGCAAGCACCGTAACCACTGAGCCACTGCTCCACCCCCCCCCTTCCTTTCCTCTT
>PVKS010041314.1:0-16093 GCA_004027875.1 Aplodontia rufa
CTCTAACTGTCCCTCCCTCTTAAAAAAAAAAAAAAATTAGCTTGGGCTCAAGTGGTGGCTCGGCAGTTAAGGCGCTTTCCTGGCATGCACAAGTATGCAGGTTCAAACCCCAGCACCACGTACACAGCAAAGTCTCAGAGCAACGAAGGCCACATGAAAACTAAATAAAATTGATTCTTTAAAAAAAATAATTAGGTTATCCTTAATAGGTTATGTTTACACTTGATGCAAAATTCAAAATACATAAAAGGGTATAACATAAAAAGCAAGTCCTTTATCCCTAGTCTGTCTGCTTTCCCTCTCCAAAAGCAGTATCTATTGTGATTGTCTGTGTGTATCTCAAGCTGTTGTTGTACATTAAAAGAAACCCTAACAACATCTGTTTTTAATCCAAGATAGTGGCCAGAAACAAGAAAAAGGCAGAAATTGAAGGTCAAGTGCTAGATACTACCAAGCAATAATAACAATGATCACTAGTCAACCATGAAAGCATATCATCTGGTGTTATTAGTAAACACTTTTGTCTTCTTTTAACTGTCCCCTAATAGTGGCCTGGTTCAATTCAGTAGTTTAACAGAAATGGGCAGCAATTTCAGTTTGACTTAGAAAGATTTATGCTTCCAAGGCAACTAACTCTATTCTGCTCTTTTAACATGGGGAACTTAGTTCTTTGCAAGCTATTTTTGAACCTATTTTCTTCCAAATCTAATAGCTCAGAGACATCACCTTGGAGGTCGTCCCTCATCACCCTGAGCTTTAACCATAGGCCCAGGTTGAAAGCCAAAAGAAGCAGATTCTGGCCTAGAATTTTACTCTTGGGACTCTGGATTTGGTTCCTGAGTCACAGGAGCTGACTTGAAATGCTCTTGAGGGTTAGAAAAGGCCCGTGGTTCTAAGACTCAAACTGAAATACCACTTCTGTGCACGTGAGCACTGAATCTCTTTCTCTAGGCCAAGCTACCTCTTCAGCCTACCTACAGCTGTGCGAGGCATCTTATACCTGCCCTCCAACTCTGTTCACATAGAATTCCTGGGTCCTCTGACCCTCACGCCTTTGTTCCTTGCCTCCATCTCACCTCAGTATTTCCCTGAAATGGTTACTTTGTCCAAACCCAGCCTCAAACTTGTCCCTGGAGCTGGGTGAAAAACTACCTCACTTGTCTGAGTCAGCCCCTCCGAGTTCTTTGGACCCCACCAATTCTATCCACTCCAGGCAATGCCCCAAGTCAGCCATCTAGCTGTCTCTCCTGCCTGGGAATTGGACATATTCCTTCTTTTTCCACTGTCAAGTACAGGCCCACATTTCTTCTTATCTCATCAATGCTCCTTCAATATTTGTAGGGTGAATAAATTAATAATAGTCTAAAAGTTGCAGATGCATAAAGACAAATCAGAAATGATAGGAAAACAGTACTCATGATATGTCTTTAGCCTTTCCTTCCTTCACCCATTGAAGAGGGACCTGGCCTTTCCCACTCGGTTTCTTAAACCAGCATCCAGGCGGATTCTGCTATTACTGTACACACACACGCATACACTTTTGCGATGCAGAGATGGGAAGAAAGATGGAAATGCGAAAGACAGAAAAGGCATACAGCTAGCACAGAAAGAGACACTGGAGGAGGGTGCTGGAAGGAACTATATGAGACAGGAAAGGGAGATCTTAATAAGTGAGGTCATCCACTGTGTATGTGTATCCCCTTCACATTGCTAAAAACAAAAAATACAAGCAAAAATCATGACCTGAGCTGGGTGCAGTGACGCATGCCCAGTGACTTGGAAGGCTGAGAAAGGAGGATTGCGAGTTCAAAGTCAGCCTCAGCAACATAATGAGGTCCTTAGAAACTTAGTAAGAACCTATCTCAAAATAAAATTATAAAAAAAGGACTGAGGATGTGGTTCAGTGGTTAAGCGCCCCTGGGTTAATCCCTGGTATGAAAAACAATAAAAAAAAAAAAAAACATGATCTGGTTACTGCTTTTGGACTGAACCACATGGTCAGCTTCAGTAAGGTTACAAAAATCTGCCCTAACACAAGTGGAAAGACAGAAGAACTATGGTTCTTGCAAAGGGTAAAGGTAAGTGGGCTAGTCCCAGAACGGAGTCTCTGTTTCCATGGAAAGAAAAGATCCTTCATCATTTTGAGTATGTCTTTTTTTTACTGCCAGCGTTCAGTCTGGATAGAGGAACTCAGGGCACTGAATCCAGTCCATGTGTATAAATTCATGCTCCTTCCAGTAAGTTTCCTTTCTTTGTGCAGCTAGGCTCCAGTGGCAGCAGGGTGAGTCCTGCCTGCAGAGTGAGAGAGCCCACAGCCTGTCAAAGTCCCCTTCCTCAGGAAACGGGAGCCTCCCTGCGGAGAAGGGTCAACCACAGCTACGTGCTGAGTCCAGGCTCTGGCTCTTCATCCGGCTGGGACAGACATAGCAGGAGGGGTGGCAAGCCATGCTGTGCTGTGTGTGTTTGTTTCATTCATCAGGAACAGAGCCCCTTCCAGGGAAGGCTGATGTTGGGTATGTGTATGAGTGCTCTTCCTTCCTGTCTCGCAGATGGGATAGTGGAGTCACGGAGAAAATGGGGTTTCAAATCTTAGCACCAAACCCATTGGACAGAAAGTAGCACATCCTGTTTTGAAAATGAGAACACTCTTTGATTGTAAGTCTGAGCCAACTGTTGTGTTTGTGAAGTACAGCATTCTGTGTTTTCTTTTCTTTTCTTTTTTTTTAAAGACAGGGAGGAAGAGAGAGAGAAGAAAGAATCAGCTTTGGTTTTTTTCCATCTGGCCTTTGTTTCCCCAACACTTAGTTGTGTATGTGGTGCTGGGGTTCAAACCCAGATCCTTGTGCATGCCAGGCAATTTTAATTACTCCAACCGCTGAGCTACTACTCCAGTCCAAGAAGAGCATTCTTAACATCACTGGTTTGTTTAAAGTCTGATAAGATTCTTCTGCTTTCAATGTTTGGAGATTATTTTTTCCTGTGTAAACAGATTGGTTTATATTATATACCAGGATGGCCAAATGAAAGCGATTGCTTTGGAGGGTAATGTTGAACAAAGTAGTAACAATTCTACAGAGAATTAGTAAATGAGGTTGTAAAACCTCTTTAATTCCATGACTCTAGTATTTTGACTGGTTGTAGAGGTGACTGGGTGGTTATGTAGATCTAAGATAAGGGATCACAAGTACCCCAGGAGAAGATAAATCAAGCAATCAAGCCAACTCTCCCAAAGCCAGCCTAGCTGTTTAGAAAGAAACTCTCTAGAGTAAAAAACAATAAATCACACACTGTAACTTTTAGACATATTTATTTTTTTTGAGCAACCTTACAAGATTATAACAAAATAATATAAAATGTGTATATATTCTGGATATTGCAATTATCCCCAGGAGTGCCCCCCGCCTTTTAGACATATTTAAACAGAAATTAAAATTCACTGCTCTGAGGAATGAATCTCACACTATACTAGTTTATTACTTGGAAAAGGTGCTTTCTAAAAGGAAAAGAAGTAATTCAATTTTTTTATAGAGTATTTAGTTAAAAGGTAAGGAAGGGTTGGGATGTAGCTCTGGGTGTCGTACTGGAGTACTTGCCTAGCATGCATGACATCCTGGGTTCAATCCCCACTTCAGAAGGAAAAAGAAAAAAGATAGGTAAAACACTAAGGTGTAAATAAAATACGCGTAAATGCCAAAAAGCTATTGTTACTATTGAAAGTAAAAACAGTACTTTTTTCTAATATAAATCATTTTTCTTCCTAATGTATTTTTGGTTGAGAAAGAAAAAAAATGTAACTCCAGTTTAGTAATTTTGATATTCTTGCTTGCTTGTAAGTTAAGGAGTAAAGAAAGCAACTTTATATTAGGCCAATAATTAATAATCACAAAAAGGCAAACCCTCTGCATTGTTTTTAAAAGAATATTAATATTACATGGTAAAATGAGGACAATAATATTTTTAATCCAAATTTACTTGTTTTTTTGTTTTTTTTTTTTTTTTGTAGAGAGAGGGGGAGAGAGTGGGAAAAAGAGAGAAAAAATCAATTTTATTTATTTTTTTCATCTGGCTTTTGCTTTACCAACCCTTAGTTTTGTATGTGGGACTGGGGTTTGAACTCAGGTCCTTGCACATTCCATGTAAGTGCTTCCACTGCTGAGCCACCGTTCCAGCCCCTCACTTGTTATTATTAATCAAGGCAAATACTTGAACAAATGGAGAATTTTATCCTCAAATACTTACAGGTATTGTCCATGGTGTGGACACAAGCATAACACTTCAGTTTATGCAAGATTGCATTTGTTTTCTTACTAAAAGGCTAATTAAATGGAAGCTCATAATTCTTTCCAATTGTCCTACAGATCAGAGACATTTAAACAAACCAAAGTATGATAATTAGAGTGTAAAATTATTTCTTTATAAACGTCAACTACTATTTCATATTCTGTGCATCTACAAAGTTACTCCACTACATAATCAGAGTTGCCTGTTCTGAAAACAGCTGATCACCATGCACAGGAAAATGTTCTTCCTCCATCTCATATACTGGTTCCTTCCTACCCCATTACCTCTGTGGAACTCTGCCTGGGTAGAAATTATACAGCATCTGCCCATCTGACTTTCCCAGGGAACCCCCACTCCACAGACGGCAGGACTCATCTGGCTGTCTTTCACTCCCTAGGGATGTGTCCTTGACTACAATCCAAATTTTTAAACCAGAGCACTGCATCTGTCCTTACTACATTAAACTCAGGAAGAGGAATTGAACTTGAACTTTTTTTTTTTTTTTTTGGCCATGCTAGGGATTAACCTAGGGCCTCTTGTATGCTAAGCAAGCACTGTACCACTGAGCTTCCTCCCTGAATCAAGCTGAACTCTTATCTATACCCAAGAGTTGCAAAAATGCTTTGATGCTTTGCTTGATGGTCTCCAGAGACCTTTCTGAGTGACCACATTGTCATCTCAGAGTTTCTGCTCTGCAGTGGCTCCTTGGAATGAGGCAGGAAACGCACTGTGCTCCTGAGGCCTATGAGGCCTGTGTTTCACAGTTCCTGCCTGGCTGCCTGCCACGCTTCCATCCTGCATCCTTCCCATCACACTCTGTCCTACTGACTGCTGCTCTGCAATCTCCTAGAGGGCTTGGTCTGTGCACCCGCTCTCCTAGTAGACTACACTGAGGCATCCCAACCCCAATTCTATGCAACCTGGACCTAGTGGGAATTAGGGGAGGTGAGCTTGGCCAACATGTTTGGAGCCGAAATAAATCAAGCTTCTCAGAGGTATTTCCTGGGAAAAGGTCCAGGATACTGTCAGGATTTCACAGTTCCATTCCAGATCTTTTGATTGCTCAGAGTAATCTTGGGAATATATTTTGAGCTCTTTTTGGATGATGACCTCCTTGAAGATGGAGCTTAGCAATGTTTATGGGCATGTGGAAGAATTAATTTCCACTAGACTAGACTATGTGTTTCTCAAGGCTGTATTTTTGGGGGGTTTCTTGGCCCATAACAGTGGGTAATCAACAATTAACACTGAATAAGTAAATGAACCAGCCATTTTTGCAATTTTTGAGTTACAAAGAGTGCACCTCTTTCAAGTTTGATGCAGCAAAGACACACAATGATAAGGTGAACCAACTGCCCAGACCTTAGTTTGCTGCCCCATTAAAAATGGGCCTTTTGATAAATAATGAATTCAGTCTGCTTGTGCTTCTCACGGCAGGAAGGGACTGACACCAAGTCAGTGAGAAGTTCCAGGAGGACTTCTCTTGCTGCACAGTCTGAAAAATCTGCCAAGCTCCCTTCTCAGCAGATTCTGACATGCTTTTGTGAATCATTTAATAAGCTCAACTCCTCCTTAAACCCATTTCAGAGCACCTCTCATAGTCCCTTTCCCAAATTAGTCTTCAAATAAAACAACACATCTCTGAGAAAATGAAGCACTTAGTTTATTAGTCTTCCCCCAAACTTCACAACAACCACTGGAAAGCTCAGACCTGGCGTCAACTCCCTTACCTCCCCACCCCGCAATTTCAGCATGTGCCCTCTTGCTTGATTCTGAGCAGTCATAAAAGACCTGCCCTTGGAAGGGTGCTCACACATCTCATCTTGCCAGCACAATGCTAGGAGTTTGTCTTCCCTGGGCTGCTTTCCCTAGATCACATTCACCAGTCTCTAGAGATTTTTCTCTTCACGTACTGCCTATTTGGAAGGCCTCATATGGCCAGTGACTGGAGAAGAAGTAAAACGAGGCTTCACCTAACTCTGCTTCTGGTTTGCTCCAAGAGCTGGCCTCTGAAAGGCCACTGACCACTCACCTGCAGTTTGTCCTGCTGCCTTGTGTGGGACATGAGAAGGTCTTCAGTGGAGAGCATGCCTCTGGGCAGCTCTGTTGTGGCCAGGCAAGCCCCAAACGTCTGCAGCATCTGAGCAGTGGTCTTCAATGTCAAGGCGAAGTTTTCTATGGCCTGGAAGGTCAGACAATTATAACAACGTGGAGTTGTTAACATTCACCAATATGCTTTCTCAGCGAAGGACCCTGAACTAGCTACCATTTTCTGAGTGCTTGTAATGGGGCACATATTGTCCTTGCTACTATATTTGTTTATCATCTCAATAATACACAGTGGGAGGCATTTTATCTGCACTTTATAGAAGAGGGAACTGAAGCTCCAACAGGTTAAGTGAATTGCCCAAAATCATATCACTTGAACAGGAAGAAAGAAAGGGAGGCTTCAACCAAGGTCAGCCATTTCAAGTTCATTGCCCCAAGGACTCCTAACATTAAGTCTGACTCCAGATTTATGCCTGTGCAATGCCACAAAGGGTAGAACACTGCCACCTTCTTCTAACAAATCTCCCCTTCTCTTCTAAGCCTCCACAGTGCCCTCTCTCCTCCCTTCTCCCTTCTCCAGCTTCCTTCTGCCTCTGAGAAGCTTGTCAAATGCTGCTGAGAGGACATGATAACTGGGGCAAAAGATGAATGTGGTGATTAGGTCACTAGGGACCTTTACAAGAGTTATTTCCATCAGTTGCGGGAGGGATTGGGGATCTCTTCCTGTCACACTCCTTTATAAAATTTACCTGTCCTGAATCCCTTCCACTTAGGTCCCTACTCTGCTCTTAAATAAGTTTCTTCTAACAGGCTAGTGGGTTCATAGCTAAACGCCCAGGAGAGATAGCTGAATGTTAGATCTGCATTTCTAGGTCTTCCCCAGAAGAAGGATGCTGCCCGTCACAGGAGTCAGTTGAAGCTTTGAATGCTACAAATCATTTCCTCAGCAAGGCTCACTTCTCTCTGCTCCTGAGACAGTTTTGCCCCTGATGGACAAGTACTATGTCACACTCATCTCTGTACTCCCAGGACATGGTATTAGAGAGGGCCCAAAAACCACTGTTGATTGAATGAATGGAAAAAAACAGAGGTTCTACAAAATTTCCATTTGGAAAGAAATAACCTTTGTTCCTACCTCATCAGAGAACTGTTTCTGAAAACCCCACCTATGTCATAAAGAATGCACTGGATCTGACAGGACCCTGTCTTTGCCAGAGGCTAGGGTTGGGGCTGGCATGATGAGGCTTCCAGAGTTCTGCCCCTCCCTCTACTGTCTGAACCCAAAGGCTTTGACCCACAAATCCACACACTTTTGTGAAAATCTTTCTTTCAACTACATCAAAGTTTTATTATGTTGATATAATCCAACATCTAGGTAAGACCCTCTTTCAGTTTGTATTCACTAATGGCCTATGATGAATAACAGAAAGAAAAAAAAAACCCAGCAGGGGAATACTAAAAACCTAAGATTAAGATGTGTTTTGCTTTATATGCACTATTTCTTCTAATGCTTCTTAGTTATCATCATTATCATTGTCACCCCATATTCTATCAATGAGGAAACTAAAGTATATTGAGAATAATTTTCCTGAAGACATACCAAAACATACATAGCAGAAGTGGCATTGAAGGTGATCTGGATCCTTCCCAACTGTGTTATCTTAGATAAGCCATGGAGTACAGTTGAGTCCCAGAGGCCACACTTGAAAAATAGGGGTAATGGTTTCTGTTCTGCACGTTTTTTTGTTTTGTTTTGTTTTTGTTTTGATTATTTGCTTATTTTGTTTGTTTGGTTTTTGGTGGGAAATTGAACCCGGGGCCTCAAGCATGCTTGACTAGTATTCTACCACTGAGATCCACCTCTAGTTCTTTTTTTCTTTTTTAAAGAGGGACAGTGAGAAAGAGAGAGAGAGAGAGAGAGAGAGTCAATTTTATTTAGTTTTTCACGTGACCTTCGTTGCTCCAACATTTTCTTGTGTACATGGTGCTAGGGTTTGAACTTGTGTATTCGCGCATGCCAGGCAAGCACCAGTAACTGCTGAGCCACTGCTCCAGTCCCCAAAATTCTGCTGGAGTTTTTCTGTTTTGTTTTGTTTGTTTTGGATAAAAAGAAAGTAGCAAATGTGAATAGATCTTGGGGACAATAAATACCTTACAACTGTGATAAGGATAATAGTAACAACCCAGAACATCAGGTGTGAGACCTACAGGTGTCATCCTGCAACAGAGGCAAGGTCACCTACTAGCCAATTAAAACTTGATTCCATGTTATTTCGGGAAGAACCACCTTGGAAACAGAGCAGAGGATCTGATCCTGATATGGGAATTAAAGAGAATGTGACCTTAACCTCGTTTTACTCATGGTTCTGCCACTACTTGGCCATTTGACCTTAGATGAGTTTATTTTTTCCTCGGAAGGTCACTTTCCTTATCTGTAAAATAAGGTGATTGAAATAAATAATATTAAAGGTTCTTTTGAGTTCTAACCTATCAGTTTCTCAATAATGTCACATCCAAAAGGCACAAAATAAAAAAGCATCTCTGTTTTAATGTGTATGGGCTTCTACTCTATTTTTTTTTACGAGAGAAAGACAATGAGAGAGAGGGAGAGACAGAGAGAATCAATTTTTATTGAGTTTTTCACATGGTTTTCATTGCTCTGATACTTAGTTGTGTATGTGGGTGCTGGGGTTTGAACCCATGTACTTGCGCATGCTGGGCAAGTGCCATAACTGCTGAGCCACCGCTCCAGCCCTGCTTCTACTCTATTCTACTTTAAGTTTTCTAATCATATATGTGTGTGTGTAAGATTATCTATCTATCTATGGAAAAGGCATGTAAAGAATATCACTGGTCTTTTAATACTAGTTGTATTTTTTAAAGTTCACTATCATGAATTTAGCACATGCACAACCACAAACTGCGGCTACAAATTAGTTCTCTGGGGAGGGAGGTGTATAAATGTCTGCTCATGCCATCTCTAACTATTCTTCATGACCACGTCCTTCTGTAACTGTCTAAGTTTTTAAAGAACTATTTTTGTCTTTGATGTCAAGGTTTATCTCTTTAAACTGTATTTGTTACACATTTCTCTTATCTTAAAAAGTATCTGAGGCTTGAAAAACATGAGTAACATAATAAAATAAATGATTGGTAGAGAAATCAGAGCAAAATGGAGAGTTAGCTAGTCCACTAAGGCTGGTGGGTAAGTAAACTCTTTTAAATATCTAGGAAGTTGAGAAATAAATCCTAGTAGCACTCCAGGTTCCACTAGCAAAATGGCAGCCTGGGAAGACCCTTATCAGAGCCCTCATTTATAATGTGCTACATTAGCTTCCCCCCCATATCTTTCTAAGTTAGATTTATTTAGAAGTATGTGTACATTAAGCACTGGAACATTCCTTTTTTTTTTTCATGAGATTTACTAGGAGTTGACATTCTTGTGCCCAACCTGATAAGAAACTTAAAGGGTTCTGGCCCAGAAACTTCCTTGGAATTCCATGATACATAAAGAAGTGAGGAAGGAATTCGTAGCTTTGAAATAAATGCACTGGGTTGCTAGAAGTCTATTTTTGTTTGATTCTTAAATTTCCTAAAAAACAAAACAAAACAAAACAAAAAACCCCACAAAATATTGTATGTAAAACAAGCTGAATTCTCATACCTAATTCAGTGGAGTTGGGGTGTTCACCTGTAACATTGGGGAACATGTTTCCAAATTGATCAGACACAAAGAGAACTGACATCACAAGCTGTGTAGGGAGGCAAAAGGAGACTGGGTTTTGCTGAGGAAACCCAACCTTTTCAAGGGTAGCGGCTAGGGGATGGGGGAGGGGAAAGAAACTATGTGTACAGGCATATGGCTTAGTCTTTTGGGGCTGTTATAACAAAAATACCTTAGATTGGACAATTTATGAACAGCAGAAATTTATTTCTTACAGTTCTGGAAGCTCAAGTCCAAGATCAAAGTGCTCAGGGGTCTGGTGTCTGGGGAGGGCCTGTTCTCGTAGATATGCCTTCTCTGATCCTCACAAGGCACAGGGCAAGGTATCCATCCCCCTTCGACCTTTTACAAGGTCTGACATAAGCACTTCCCAAAGGCTCCACTTCTTATCCTGTCACACTGGATTCCAACATATGAATTGAGGGTGGGGGACACCAACATTCATACCACAGCAATGAGTTGCATTCTCACGTTTTCCTCAATATTACTGAAACTTCTAGTTTAGCCTAACAACCACCAATGCAAGTAAGTAGGAAAAGCAAAATGCTATGCATCAGGCACTTCCACAAACTATGCCCCTCCTCCCCCACATGAAACTTCCAGGTAGCTTTCAGCAGTCCAAGGCTTCTCAACGTTGGTACTATTTGCATTTCAGACTGGATAATTCTTGGTTGTGAAGACCATTCTGTGCATTGTAACGGGTTTAGCAGGGTCCCAGGCCCCTACCCACTAGACCCCTAAACCACTCCCCACCATTTTTTGACTACAAAAAAAAAATGTTTAAAGACAGTTGATGAGTGTCCCCTGTGGGACAAAGTCACCCTCAGCAGAGAAAAGCTGTGTTAATCCTCTTTTCCTCTTCTTTTGCAGTACTGAGGATTGAACTCAGAACCTCACACTTGCTAGGCAAGTGCTCCTTCACTGAGCTACATCCCCAGCCTTGTTTATTTATTTTTTATTTTGAGATAGGGTTTCCCTTCTGTGTTGTTGAGGTTACAGGGTGTGTGCCACCATGCCCAGTGTTAGTACCATTTTAACAGAAGAAGAACAAGCATAGAGAGGCCTAGTAACTCCCCCAGGTCAGGCAATAAGTAATGGTGGCAATATTTCAGTACAGCTTCTTCTGACATTCTGGGTTTTAATCTGTCCATACACTGGAATCACTCAGGGAGTTTTACAACATGCTAAAGTCCAAGATCCATCCCAGGTCAAGTAAAGTAATTTCCATGAGGTATACATATCAAGTTGTTAGTATTTTACAAAATTCCCCAAGTGCATCTTAAGTCAAGACTGTCAAAGCCCATGCGCCAGAAGATGCAGGGAGGTTTCGTCGTCAGCAGGAGAAACCTCAGCATTTTCCCTTACACCCCAGTTCTTCCCCGGCCTGTGGCTGAGAATTCCCAACCTTCACAAGGTCAGGCAGTCACCAGCAGGGAATTCCTAACTGTCAAAACTTAATTCCCGGGGCTGGAGCTGTGGCTCGGTGTTTACGGCGCTTGCCTGGCATGCGCAAGTACCCAAGTTTGAACCCCAGCACCACGGACACAACAAAGTCTCAGAGCAAAAAAAGCCACGTAAAAACTAAATAAAATTGATTCTCTCTTTCTCTCACATGGTCCCTCTCTCTTAAACAAACAAAAACAAACAAACAACAAAAAAACACAACTTAATTCCCCTATCTTCCGGAAAACAAAGGCAGTGAAAAGTCCAAACAATCTGATACTCACAGTGCGATGATTTATCCACTGACTATGGCGATATTCCAAAGTTCCCCCTAACTCCTGTGTCAGCTGGCTTTTGTCAATGTAGCCATGGAGGTCAGAAACTGAGTTTAGCACGATGATCTGTAAGGGGATAAGAATTACATATTCCTCATGGGACCTCACGTAGTTCATCTAGACTCTACTATTAAACAATACTTCAAAGTTGATTTATCAGGCATTTATATCCATAGATGATTACTATATATAGCAGAGCACCATTTTAAAGTCTCTTTCCACTTTCACCTTTTGAACAGGAATACCAAAGAGGCAGATATCCTATGACAACCCGGTGACTTGGCTCAGAGAATTCAGTTCCAGGCAACTCAGAATCTGGTCTCACTCTAGGTGAAATTTTGTTCAAAGTTCCCAAGTTAAAGTGTACTTCCCAGCCATCAAAATGAAGGACTGTGCTGAGGCCTACAAATCTGTGTAGTGTAGTTCAAGAATATCAAAATATAATACAGGAACCTATAGCGCTTGTATTGAAAAGAGCCTCTACACCAATGTACCCTTCATGAAGAATGATGGTGTGCCCCTGATTTATCTTTTAGGGGAGGAGATGTGGAGGCCACAAGGGGGGGATTAATCCTAAAAATATTGCTCATGAATGAACACCCACACATCCAGAGGAAGCTGACATATACCAGATGGCCCCTTTCTACTCCTCCATGGCAGTTCTGAAATAGAAATTTAGGGATACAGCAGGAACACTGAGTCTCTAAAGAGAAACCCTCGCTGGTAAACCACTGGAATGCAGAACAAACAACTCTCAACTCAAGAGCAACCTGCCCAAGTCCTGCACCTGCATCCTGGGCCGCAGCTTGATGATTGGCTGATGAAAACACAACAAAACCTCCAGATAACCACAAGGCATCTGGAAGACCCATTCCATTAGAGTATGTGCATTAAAGGCTTCGCTGACCTAGCAGTGACCCTGGCCTCATTTTAACAGTAAGACTCACACCCCTGGTGATGTAAGATGCGAATGAGACCTGGTATGATTAGAATGTGTGAAGACAAAGCACAAGTGCAAGGAAAGCTGGCACAAAATTGCACAACCCCACCCCAGCTCCACCTCCTTCAGCCCCCTCACAATTGACTCTTTACCAGCATTCACCCAGACCAAGACGGCGTGTTTCATTCCTGAGATAGCCCACGCTCTGCTCTGAGAGGTATATCTCCACCTTTTGCTTTCTAAAAAGCTCTTCCTTTCTTTGCTGAAACCTGACGTGTTCTTAAGTCCTTTTCTGTGATGTTGGCAAGAACCATTCCTGGAGACCTCCTCGGACCCCCAAGTGCTGTCAGTCTAAGCTCTCTGACCCGGAGGCTGCATCACACCCTCTATTCTCCATCACCAGGGACAAGGACTCCTCACTCCTGTGTCTGAAATACCTCCCACTTGAAACCTTTAACTGGCAACCTTTTAGTTTTTCATATTGATCATTTTGAAAATCCATTCTTGGTCAGACATAAGAATATGGAGTTTCTTTTATTATTATATGGTATGAGTCAAGTGATAAATCCACTTTGGAATGAAAAATATGTAAATAAATTAGGGCCCCAAATCTATAGGTGAAGCAATATTATACATAAAAATGATTTATTCATTTAATATGTATTGAAATGCTAATATATGCCAGGCACTACGGGATAAAACTATAAGCATGACAGACCCTGCCTGAGGAACTTAGGGTTAGTGGTACTTGATGACTCTCTCTCCCTATGTTAAACCTAGTTGGGCCCCAATATTTTTTCCTTCACTTCTGAAAACTCATAATTAAAAAAAAAATTTATCATTAGAGGAAAAGACAAACAAACCTAAGTCCATCTATGCTTTTCTCGTAAAATTTTATAGCACTCATGTAAGTTTCAAAAAAGATTTGTAATCAAATTATTACAAGACAGGTAACAAAAAATTGTCAAGTTACGAACGTCCGTTGCTTCCGGGAACACATATTGCTGTGGTAACGCTTGGAACTTAAAACAGGAGGAAAAGGAAAATAAGCAACCTGTGTACAATATGGTGTTAGAAATAACTTTTCCCTGTAGCCTAAAGTGTCAAAAACCTATCCTGCCAGGCTGCGTATTTCCCATTCCCCTTATCGACCCAGGGGAGGGAGATGTGATTGCTCACACTCTGCTTTCTCATGTTAAGCTTTAGAAAGGACCAAGAGGAATTTTAAACTGAAAATTAAGAATAAAAGAGGCGTATTAGCAGAAATGTTGTGCAAGTCAGAAAAATCTTAGTGTGAAATCTTTGGGTTAGGCAAAGAGTTTTGCATTATGACACCAAAAGCTTGATGCATAAAAGAAAAGTTGATAAACTAGGTGTCATCCAAATTTAAAATATTTATTTGATAAAGTCATTGTTGAGAAAATGAAAATATAACCCACAACTGGGATACAATATTTGAAAGTCACCTGATAATGACTTACTTATATCCGGAATAAAGAAAGAACTCTCAAAACCCAACAATAAGAAAACAGCACAATAAATAATGGCAAAAGATTTGAACAGAAGCTTTGTTACAAGAGTCCTAGGCCAGAGGGGGCCTGAGTTCAGACAGTCCCAACAAATCAGTCCCAGCCACTCACCCCAGAAACATGGTGGGAAAAGCAGTAGAAAAGCTATATTGAGAAGACAAGGGGATGAAGTGACTTCAGGGGTGCTGTCATGAGCTCCCACATGGTACAGCAAAGTGGGGCTAGAATTATGCAGAGCCAAGCAGTCTTGGCTGAACTGTGCTCTGGCTGGTCATTATCTCAGGGCCAGTCATGCAGGGCCTTGGCAGCTATGAAAAAGTTGCTGTTGCCTGGGGAGTGGTTGCAACTCTTCCAAGGTGTTGTTCCTGGAATCCCAGGTGACTTGGGGGAGGGCGGGGATGACTCAGAGAAGACGGGTGGGAAAGCAAGATGATGTTAGTTCCTTCAGGTTAGGTGCCACTGGGTGATCTGGAGCAGGATGTTGTAAAAAAAAAAAAAGTTGGCAGTTGGCAGTCTGTTAATTATGATGTCCCTGCAAATCTTGAAAATACCTTGGTTATTTTTCTTATCTTGCTGCCTTCAGTCTTCAAGGGAGAGAATTATCAGCTTTACCCAAGTCATAAGGCAGCAAAGAAGGTAGATGTAATATGAAGGCTGAGATGTAAAGCTTTTATCTTGTTTTTAGTTACCCTTTGGACATGTGCAGGCCAAAATGAAGAGTCAGTGCTTTCAGCAAAAGCAGCCTCTCAGACCTTGTGACAGCTTCACCAAAGAAGATATATAGGTCGGAAAACAAGCACATGGAAAGAGCTCAATGTCATCAGCCGTTAGTAAACTGCAAATTAAAACCACAGGGAGATACACAATACAACCTACTAAATAGCTAAAACTTGTATAAATTACCCTAGTTTTTGGCAAGGTGACAAGAATCTGAAGCAGCTGGAATTCTCATATACTATTGGTAGGAATGCAGAAGAGTGGAGCCACTTTGCAAAACAGTTTGGCAGGTTTTTTTTTTTTTTAATAAACATATACCTACTACATGGCACAGCAAAACCCTGCATGTGAATATTTATAGCAGCTCTGTTCTTAATCACTGAAAGCTAGAAACAACAGAAATGTTTTGCCCTGGAGAACGAATAAGTTGGTACCGCTATAACGTGGAATAATATTCAGCAGTACAAAGAACTACTGACACGTCCAGCTACACAGATGAAACCCGAATGCTTCATCCTAAGTGACAGAAGTCACATTTAACATCTGCTTAGTATATAATTCCATTTATACGATTCTCTGGAAAAGGGGAAACTGCGAGGATGGAGAGCAGATCTGTGGCTGCCAGCTGTTTGGGATGGGCGAGAAACTGACAAGAAAGGAGGGCATGAGACATTTGGGTGGGTGAGAGAACCATTTTG
Organism: Aplodontia rufa; assembly: GCA_004027875.1. Classification (NCBI taxonomy): domain Eukaryota; kingdom Metazoa; phylum Chordata; class Mammalia; order Rodentia; family Aplodontiidae; genus Aplodontia; species Aplodontia rufa. The sequence continues at coordinate 15,717 of PVKS010041314.1, forward strand.
TATCGTGACTGTGGAGGGAATTAAATAACTCCATGCATTTGTCCAAACATAACTATGTACCAGAAAAAGTGAATTTTACCGCATGTCAAATTAAAAAATAAATTTCAAAAGTGAAGGCAAAGTAGTTTTGCCATAAAAATGCTCTCTTCTTAATCTACTCAGGATCAACAGTTTTAAAAAAATCAAGTTTAGGGGGCTGGAGCAGTGGCTCGGCATGAGCAGGTACATGGGTTCAAACCCCAGCACCATGTATACAACGATGTCTCGGAGCAACAAAAGTCACATGAAAAAACACTAAATAAAAATTATTTCTCTCTCTCTCACACTGTCCCTTTCTCCCTTTCTCTTTTAAAAAAAAAATCAAGTTTAAAAAATTT
>PVKS010041315.1:0-16090 GCA_004027875.1 Aplodontia rufa
GCCAAGCCATGCAAACATATTTCTCTTCTTACCTCATGTTCTGACGGCCTTAGCCCCAAGCAAAGGTGGGTTGGGGAGGGCTGTTCCCTCCCCGTGTTCTACTAGGAGGCAGTGCAAGGTCACCTGGTGCAGAAAACAAACTCTTTGAAAATGGCACTCATTCCACCTTTACTTCCCCAACAAGCGCAGTTCTTTGCCCATCTTACCCATGAGAAAACCAAGTCTCAAAGGACCAAGGCCTGGTGTAGAAGTTCACAGCCAAAATACAAATGCAGCTGTTCCGGACCCCAAAATCAGCTGCCTTTCTACCACACCTGTCAGCCATAGCCACTCTCTGTCCTGAGCACGTCCCCGTGGGAGCTCTGGCTCTGACCACAGCCGCCTGGACAGAGGTCAGCCTCCAACACAGTGGCTGTGTCTCTCCTCTGATTGCCTGGCTTCTCTCCAGATTCTGCAAGCTCTCCACTCCCGTGTCAACTACTTCTGGGGGCCTCCTGTCACCATGTTTTACAGCCCTCTCGTTGAAGAGCAAAATCTGTATTGATTTCAGAACAATTCAAGCTGTAAATTACTGGTCATGATCGACTTGGTAACCCTGAGATAAGAATCGATGGACTGGATCAGGATCCTAAATCTAATTATTGTCCCAGGAAACCCAGTGGCAGAGCTGCCCGGTACCTCTGTGGAAAGGACCTGTTTGAATGGCCAAGAGCTGCTTGTGAAAAATGCACACCATAGAATCTAGAGCTGTCCCTGGTCTTTGACAAATTGAATCTGACAGTGACCCTACCCTCAAGCCCCGTCCCAGAGAGACAGCACCTAGGCTCTGTGCCTTGCAGCCCTGTGAAGCAGCTTTGCAGCCAGGGGAGGACCAGGAGGCAGATTTCATGTTCTCACCTCCTCTAGGGCTGGCAGTTTGGATAGCAGCTTCCCAGAAACAAACTTTATTCTCAGGCACACAGACGAGCCAGAGCCTTGAAAGCGCAGGTGAGTATTTATGGCTTCCTCTCCCTGCTCCTGCCCCAGCCTTGAAGGCGACCTTGATTTCCCGCTTTCAGACCTGGAGGTGCCTCTTGCTAAGAAGAGACACTAGGTGACGCTGGTGTCCTAGTTAATAACCTGCTAACCACTGTGGTTTATGGAATCAGACACTGAGCTAAGGGCTTCCCATAGATCAAATCAACTCATCCTAACAGGAACTCAAGGAAGAGTCAGTGAAGCACAGAGAGATGATACTGCTTACCCAAGGTCACAGGGCCAGGAAATACCAGAGACAGCATTCAAATCCACAAAACAGCATCAGAACTCTTCTGTAGTGAAACTATCAGTGTAAGGTTCTCAGCTGCATTGCCTGGGGAAGGACTAGATTTTGTTTTTGTTTTCTGAAATTATGGACCTTGTACTCTTTAGGTATTTTCTTTCTTTCTTTTCTTTTTTTTTTTTCTTGTTTTGCTTTGGTTTTGGGGATTTTGTTTATTTTGGTGCTGGGATTGAACCCAGGGACATTCTACTACTGAGCCACATCCCCAACCCTTTTAATTTTTATTTTGAGACAGGGTCTCACTAAGTTGTTTAGGGCCTCAATAAGTTGCTAAGGCTGGCTTTGAACTTTTGATCCTCCTGCCTTAGCTTCCCGAGTCACTGGGATTACGGGTATGTGCCACTGTGCCCAGAAAGATGATATTTCTTTTTTTATGAAATAATAGAAAAGGTGAATATATGTGTAATTAGTAAAACTTGGAAAAGTTTTTTTCTTAAAAAGGGAGATCACTAGAAGAAAGGGCCGGGGAGAGGAGGAGGTGAGGGAAGGAGGAAGTGCTGGAAGTGATATTGTCCAAATTATATTGTTCTATTGTGTGCATGTATGGATATGTAACTACAAATCCCATCACTATGTCCAACAATAATGCACCCATGAAAATGTGGAAAAATAATTTAAAAAAGAAAAGTTGGAAATGTGTATGTTGTTGTTTCTTGACTTTAACAGACAAAAAGATTTTAAAAATTGTTATCCTGTGTCTTTCCCCCTGTAACTCCTAGGCCCCCGAAATTCAAGATATAGGATATTGATCCTGATAACCAAACGGTGGTGCTGAGCTAGAAGACATTCTAGTTTCTACTGATCTAGCAAGAATCAGTTTAATAACTGTCCCTAGTTGTGTTTTGATCCATTTCAAATGTATATTGAGCACTTACTATTCATCATTTATTCCAATAAAAATGTTTATGGAGCATCTACTTTGAGCTGAACCTAGTGGCAGGCACTGGAAATATAAGATCAAGACAAAGAGACAGAGTCATTTCTTCAAGGAGTTTACAGCCTTCTGAGGGAGATGAGAATGAATCCAATACACACACAGGCACACACACGCACACACACGGAACTTGTGAACTGTGATGTGGCTGTTATATGGACTGAGGGCGGGGGTCACAGATGGTTTCCTTGGAAGCCACTCTTGTGAGAAGGGTAAGATAAACAGGCTCCAGCTAACAGACAGGGCAGAGAAGTATTCCAGGCCCAAGGGAGGAGTGTAAGCAAAAGCCCTGCTGCCGGAGGGAGAGAAAGAGTCTGAGGTCAGAGTGGCAGCCAGGAGGGCTGGCGCTGAGCAAGCAGAAAGAAGCAGAAGACCAAGGTAAGGAGCCGAGAGCTGAGCTTTGCTGTGGGCGACTTGCTCAGAAGTTTGCTCCTTATCTCAGGAAACCCACAGAGCCCCTGAAGGGCAGAGGAGGCAGTGTCTACGAAGATCTGTCTGACGAAGTCCAGACTTGGGGATGGGCTAGGCAAAGCCAGCCCTGGAGATTGCCAAGACCATCCCTTCTAGGAATCGGCTGCGTTCTAGTAATTATATGTATTGTGAATTTACTCAAACTGGAAACTCTCTGATTGTTATGAGAATTCCACTGCTTAGACAACTCTTGCGGATTGTTGAGAAGGGTACTTGTAATAACACACACAGAAATCATGGAAAATGAAGCTATACTGACTTTAAAACAAAATTGGAAGTAGAAGCAAAATAATTAGACCTAAGGAACAAAGAAACAATCTACGTGAAACATTCACCCACACCATCCTAAGTGTTCACGTTGTACTGTGAACTTTGAGTGAACAATTCCTGTTGTTGCAGAGGACAAGCTTTAACTCCCTAACAGTAAATAAGGCATGTTTGCCTTTCCTGGATTAATGGAGGTTGAGTTTTAACTTCTTAGTAGTAAATAAGACATGTTTACCCTCTTTGTCTCTGTAGAGGTTAGGCTTTAACTTTTTAGCCCATAGAGTAGGATGCACAGATTTTTTAAATAGGATTAACATTTATAGGATCTAAGACAGCTATAGAATATTTGGTAAGATTACAATAACAAAATAGTTTTAGGTTAGTAGTTAATAGGGTATAGGAGTTATAATAGCCTATATCATAGTCTAGCTAATTAAGAAACTTTTCATTTATGCTGATAGGGCTTCTAGACTACAGCAGTGACCTTTAAGTGCTTCTTTTATCTAATGAGGTAATGGTTTGTAGAAACCTCTGGAGAAATTTAGGGAGGCAGAATTTGGGGCAGTGTTTGGTCTCTGTCCCTTGTAAATGCGGTTTAAATACGTTCAATGTGGTGGGGAGGTCGAGGGCATGAATTGTACTAATGGTTGATATTTTAAGTTTACTGAGAAACATGAGAAGAGAATTGTATAATGAAGCAGATAATGAAAGCTTTTCTTGTGCACCTGTATAAAAATGTTCAATAAAGAACAGACGGCTTTTTGCTGAAGCAGGGAACTGTGTCTGCTTGCAACTTGCTCTGGAAGTTCAAGCCGTTCCTCTGAGCCAACTCCACCGTTCCTTCTGGGACCTGAGAGTTCACCTGGGGCTGCCCCCCGGCAGAAGGGATTTCAGCTCTCACTTGAGAAGGTCATTGATCATATTTGCATTTTTAAAAAATCCCCTTGGCTGAAGCCTGAGAGAAGAGGCCAGAGACTGGGAGGAGAAGGATTAGGAGTTCATTAGACGGTGTCCCTAGGAGTCCTGAGATGATTTCCTGGTCACCTTTTTGACTTTCCATGGCTTCTCTTTTCATGCTCTTAGTGATGTCTGTTGATGAACAGAATTTCTTCATTTTAAGGTAATCAGGGTTTTTTTCTTTTATGGTTAGCACCATTTGTCCGAATAATGTAATCTCTGCCGGTCCCCAAAGTCTTGAAGATGTTCTCCTTCATTCTGTTCAAAAAGCTTATTATACCACACAATTTGATCCGCAACAAATCCCGAAGGGATTTTCGGATTCGATTGTGAGGTCACGTTACCGGTTTCCCTATGGGAAACCCACACCACGTCGTTTAGTGGATGGCAATGCACGGCCGGATTCGTTTTTGTTTTAATTTCCAAGAGTAAGATGCTTCAGCTGCAGCCGTCTTTCAGTGTGCATTCCAAGTCTTCCTCTGGGTCCACTCTCCCTGCACCACGTGGGTAAGAGAAAGTTGGGTGAGGGATATATTTTGCTGGAGTTTCATGGGTTACACGAATGTGGCTAATAGTTCTTTCTGCGCATGGTGAGACCTCATTTTCCTGCAGTCCGAATAAATTGCAGGAACGCTGTCCCAATCCACCAAGCCACCTCTCCATGCCACTAACAAAGCAACAGGACCAGGGGTCATCTTGTGATATGAACGTACCGGAGTGTGTGGGAGGTGGGGGAGAAATGGATTTTGAAGTGAAGAAAACCAGTTTCAAATTGGTTCCCAAGATGTGGAAATTGTAAGAGGCAGGTTTTAATCTCACCGATGGAGGGTCAGAATGGAATGTGCTGGATAATGCTGTGCATGGAATCATTGGTGCACCAACGACGAGAAGGACCGCAAAAAGCCTCGTGTCTTTCTAAAGGCGGAAATTCAAAAAGAATAAAAAGTGAAGCTCTTGGGTTGTTTGATAATCTGTTAATGAAGATAAGTAAATCTTATCAGCTGTGTTGATAACAGCAGGGTCATGTAAGGTTCTGATTGATTTAATATGATATGGAGTTAACATAAAACTCTTTACAAATTTGCATTAGTGACAGATTGGTTAATAAGCACCAACACACACGTGATTTGAAATCCCCAGTAATCTGGATAGCTCACATAATTAGATCCACAACAGATCTGGAAGTGATTTTCGGATAAAAGTCTTACTCAAGTCTAATGGCCATCTCAAAAATTAACCTGATATTACAAATAATGGTGACTCTGAGAATTTTTCCAAACTCTGATTAAAGAGAAACAGATTTCTATGTTCCACAATGAAGGAAAAAAAACTACAAAACATTTTTATGCTCTCCATATAAATTATTATAAAGTTGTCACTTGGAGTATGATCGAAGTCTTCGCAGGCTAAAATAAATCAGGGAGAAGGTTTCACAGGCAGATGATACAAATGTTACTTTCTGGATTTTGTGACATTAGTGAGATTTCTCAGATGTTTTCATTTGATCATTTGCTGAGGTTTCTTCTCACGTGGCTTTCATTGCTCTGACACCTTGTTGTGTACGTGGGTGCTGGGGTTTGAACTCGTGTACTTGTGCATGCCAGGCAAGCGCTGTAACCACTGAGCCACCACTGCAGCCCCTAAGGTTTCTTCTCTAAGGCTAAATAAACATTCTACTTTTTAAGATGAAAAATGTTGTTTGCAACTGTTCTATGTTTCTTGAAGCAGACCACACAGTCCTGAGAGTTTTGAACCCTACCTACCTGTGTTTTTACTGTCAGGTATCAGTTCACGCCATCCCCTTGCGGGGCCTCATCCAAAGACGTGCTTTCAATTGCTCCTCAGTCCCCGGTGCCCCGAAACTACTTAATACAAGCGCACCCAATGAATAACTAAATCTTTTCATTATTATTATTTATTTATTTATTTATTATTAACAAAAAAAAGGAGAGGAAGATATTTCTACATTTTGTTGAGGAAGTTGTGATGGGGGTGGCTTTGAACTTATAACCAAAGGGATGCTGATCTCTCACACCCTTGGGATATGTTCTGAAGCAAAAGCATCGTACAACGTGGCTGCATGTACGAGACGTTTCGGCAATCTTTGCACTCATCTTGGATAAACCTGCTCTAACGGGGTCCAAAGAGGAGTCAAGATTGCAGGTGTACCTAGGAAGCAGGAATTTAAGAAAACCACTCAGAGCCTAGGGCAGCAGGTGCCCCTGCTCCTCCCCCACACCCCCTTCTGGCCTTCATGGGTACTGCAGCCAGGACTGGCAGGCGCAATTCACTAAGAATTTCTTGATTGTTTTTGGTATTAAATTTTTTGAGTTCTTTGTAAATTTTGGATATTAGTCCCCTGTTGGAGGAATCACGGGCGTGATTATCCCCCATTCTGTAGGTTGTCTCTTGACAATTTTGACCAATTCCTTGGCTGAGCAGAACCTTTTTAGTTTACAGGCATCCCACTTATTGATTTTTGACTTTAATTCTTTCACTTTGGGAGTCTTATTGAGAAAGTTTCTGTCTACTCCTAAATGCTAGAGTGTAGGGCTGGGGATTTAGCTCGGTGGCAGAGCGCTTGCCTAGCATGTGCAAGGCCCCGAGTTCGGTCCTCAGCCCTGAAAAAACAAAAAACAAAAAACAAATGCTAGAGTATTGCTCCTAATTTTTCTTCTAGCAGTTGTAGGGTAGCTGGTTTAATTCCTAGTTCCTTGATCCATTTTGATTTGATTTTTCCTTGATCCATTTTGATTTGATTTTTGTGCAAGGTGAGAGATAAGGATCTAATTTCAACTGTCTCTCTTCCACATCATATTTTGATCCTCTTTGTCAAAGATCAGATGTTTAAAGATTTGGGGTTTGTCTCCAAGTCTTCTATTCCATTGGTCTCCATTCCTGTCTTGATAACAGTACCGTGCTGTTTCTGCTTCTACAGCTCTATAGTATAGTTTCAGATCTGGTATTGTGAATCCAACTGTTCCTGTCTTTCTTCTTTAGTAGTGTTTTGGTTATTCTGGGTTTCTTGAATTTGATAATTGCTTTTTCTATATCTGTAAATAATGACATCGGTACCTTGATGGAGATTGCATTGAATCTGTATAGTGCTTTTGGCAGAATGATCATTTTGATTATATTAATTTTGCCTAACCAACAGTATGGAACATCTTTCCATCTTCTCAGGTCTTCTTCAATTTCTTTCTTAAATGTTCAATAATTTTCATTGTAGAGGTCTTTTACTTCCGTTGTTAGATTAATTCCCAAGCATTTTATTCTTTTTGAGGATATTGTGAATGAAACTAATTTCCTGATTTCTTCTTATTCTCTATTATTGTTAGTGAATGGGAAAGCTGTACCAAACAATCCGATCAATAAACAGACCAAAGAGCTAAACAGAAGCTTCTCAACAGAGGACATCGAGCAAGCCATGAATACATGAGGAAGTGCTCTAACTCGCTAGTCATCAGAGAAATAGAAACCAAAACTACATGAAGATTTCACCTCACTCCAGTCACATTGGCAAAGATGAAGAATATAAACAATAGCAGATGCTGGAGGGGTTGCAGGGAGATAGAAACACTAGCACACTGTTGGTGGAACTGCAGAGTGGTCCAGCTGCTCTGGAAAGCAGTGTGGACTCCTCAAAATATTAAGGATGGATCCACCATGTGACCCAGCTATCCCTCTTCCAGGTATCCTCCCAGAGGAGTTAGAATCAGCACATTACAGCAACACAGCAAAATCTATGTTCATGGTAGCTCAATTTACAATAGCTAAATTATGGAACCAACCCAGATGCCCCTCACTGGATGAATGGATCCAAAAATTGTGATATATTTATGTCTATATCTATCTATCATCTATCATCTATCTGTCTATGTGTGTGTACACACACACACACACACACACACACACACAATGGAATTCTACTCAGCAATTAGAAACAATTGTATTGCAGCCTTTGAAGGTAAATGTATACAATGGAAGAAATCATTCCAAACCCAGGGAGTCAAGGGTTGAATGTTTTCCCTCATATGTGGAGGCTGGAGTAAAACCCAGGCTTGGGTGAACGGTTGTCAGACTCATGTATTAGACCCAGCAAAGGTGGAGCAACACATAATTTAGGGCAATCATAGATAAGTAGGGGGAGAGGAGGGAGGGAGGAGGAGGAGGAGAGAGGGAGGGAGGGAGGAGGAGAGAGGGAGGGAGGATAGGGACACAATCAACAATGTAGCATACACTTTACCTCCCTGAGAATCCAAGTAATACTATATAATCATTTAATTATGGAAAATTCACAATCCGAGTATTTATATAGCTTGTAAGGGTGAAATATAGAAGAGTCAAAAGACTGGGTTGTGGGCGATGGGGTAATTCTGGTTTAGAACAAATGCATATCATATTTTTAATTTATATGTATTTATGATTGAATAATAACTCAATTCCTTAATAAAAAAGAAGAATTTCTTGATTAAACAGATACTTCTGCCAACTGGAATATGCTTCTTTAGTTTGGGCTGTATAGCGATCTTGCAGTATTCTCTAGCAGAGATTTTTAACCCTGAGAAGGTATGAATGTGCTTTTCTTGGGGAATTATCTTCCTGAATTCACCATTTTCTCGATAGTGTTTAATGCTCCAAAGAAATCAAGAAACACTGGGGTCAATAAAGAAGCAAGGGTCCTTGGGAAAGATTGTCCTAGAGAACCATGGTATGGAAGAACAAGAAAGGATCTATGAGGTGGCTCGGGTGGTTGAGGAAACAGATAGATTCAAAGATGTGAACACTTGTCCCGATCGGTCCTCCGCCTTCCCTTTTACGGGCTAAAAAGAGACACAAGATGGAAGTTCTTGTGGCAATGCCTGCAGCAGCTCATTCATCTATTCAGCTCACATCAATCTTGGCCCTACTGTGTGTCGAGAACTGGGCTTGGAGCTGTGGCCGTGTGTGAGCCGCCCTCGGTGTTCCAGGACAGTGGATATATAACCAGAAGCCTACAGAATGGAAATATCTCTTCATTTCTGAATTCTCCAAGCTCCACCTAGTGCCCATAGTAGGAGCTTGATAAGTATCTTCAGGAAAATGGTATGTCTCTGGCATGAGAACTTAGAAAACAACTTTGTCAACCCACCTGCTGCGTAGCTTTGTGCTGTGTGACTCGGGGCAGGTCCTATCACCTCTCTGAATCTTTGTTTACTTGTATGTGGGTTGGGAAATTACATCACAGGGGCTCGTGCAGCTTACCGGAAACAAATCCGTGAGAAAAACCTGGCACACACTAAGGGCATGCCAAGTTCAAGCTATTGGAGTCAGTATCGTTCCCATGAGGCCACAGCCCTGGTAAACAATCCCATCTGCTGTCCACCCTCTGGGAAACACGACTGACCAGCCCAGGGCCATCTTTACCACACCAGGCTCCAAAGAATTGCAAACCCTAGTGTCATAGGTGGCTATAGAGTGACATCTAGTGGATTAAGTGAAGGAAGACTAGCAAGATTTCAATGACGTTTGAGAACATTTTTTTTTAATGTATTAGAATTTTTATTGTGACTTTGGGACAGTTACCCTCTATTTTCCACAAAACAGGGTGAACTATTTTAATTTTAGTTCCATTTTTTCTGTGGGCAGCTTCTGTTTTTTTTTTTTTTTGAAAAGCAGTCTTATTTTTACACTAATAGTAACTATCAAGATTTTTTAAAAAATTCATTGTAAGGCTGGAACAAAGGTTGGCAGACCAGCCGGGAAGATGGCCCAGCAGGAGGGGCACATGGGGCCCCAAACTAAGAATGTGGCCAGTTCCCTATGTGCTAATGGATGAAGGGGACCCTCACGCTGGCTCTGCCTCCCTGGATACTGGCTCGCTGGGTCCCTTGGACACAGAGGCGCGTCTCCCGTAACCTGTCCAGATGAGGGTGCAGCCTCCACTTGTCCCCGTCTCTAGAGCTGCGGAGTCCAGGGTCATAAAGGGCTGTGCTCTCAGGCTCCGGGTCACTTGTCAGCTCTGCCACCTTCATCGGTGCGAAGTGCCTGCAGCCTCCGGGAGCTCCTCGTGCTGTCACTTTGTACACATCATTACAGCGCGTCCCGCTGCTGGAGACAGAGCCTCCGGGAGGCAGACTGACCTGCCCAGGGGCACAAAGCAAGAGAGAGGGCCAAAACTTAGACCCGAGTCCGTCTGAGCTCAGCACTGCGTGAGCCACCAGGTCACCTCTCTCGAGAATACAAAGCAAGCTGTAGCAACAGTTCTCTAGTGGTCTGGGGACCCAGTTTCAGGAAGAGACCAGGGCTGGAGGAGATCCTGTTCCCAGGACCTATTATAAAAGTCCTGATAGTCTCTTTTGGGTCCTGATAATGACAATGGGTCTCCTGCTTTCTCTGCAGCCCCAGATGTAACCTGGGCCTTGGAGAATGAAGGATCTGGCCCCAGGCCCCATTGGTCCTGTGGCTGTCCCACTCCTGGAGCAGGGGACAAAAGATTGTCCCAGGCAGGAGCGGATGTATTAGGACTGATGTGCAGAGGGAAGAGGGACTGATTATGACGACCAGGTGGGACCAGGAGACTGGGAGCAGGAGGCACAACCAGCGTTGCAGGCATCGAGGACCTGATCAAGGTCAGGACCCAAGTCAGCTTCTCTCCTCTGGGAAGTGATGGCCCTGGACATCTGGCTGTTGAGTTTGGCCTTCTGCTTTTCTTGGACCTCTGGGTCTTCCTCTCAGGTGCCAAGGGAGGCTCGGACCTTGACCCAGGCCTGAGCAGATAGACCCAGCCAATGGTTGTGTCTGGAAGTGGCCAGGGCTGGATCGGTCCAAGCAAAGCTGGGTTGGGGAAGCTCTGGGTGCCTGGGGCACAGCTTACAGAGGGAGAGATGGGTGGTGACACCCTGAGGGATGTCTCTGAGTCCCTTTCTTTCCTCTGGAAATTAGCTCTGAGGACACTTAACTTTGTAGTAAGTCAGACTCTCCTTGACTCCACAGATATTACTTCTCTTCCATTTATGCCTCTGACCATTCATTCCATCTTTCAAAACAAACAGAAGGAGGAGAAAATGAAATGACACACTTTGTCTCATCTATGGAAACATTAAAGGCTGGAGACCTTAATCCTTAATCAGTTTCCTCATCCGTGAAAAGATAAAAATGTAAGCAAAGTCCCTAGAAGAAAAGCAGGCACACAAGTCAGGGCCTGGGACAGGGGCTACTTCCCCTGCCACCTCTACGTTGCTGTTTGCTTTTTGTTGTTGTTTTCCTCTTAGTGTCTAAAAAATACATCACGTCTGGGTGCTGTGATGCACGTCTGTGATCCTAGCAACTCCTGAGACTGAGGCAGGAGGATTGCAAGTTCAAGACCAGCCTCAGCAACTTAGGGAATCCCTGTCTCAAAATAAAATATAAGGACTGGGGATGTAGCTCAGTGATGACTATATCTCTGGTACAGAGAGAGAGAGAGAGGAAGAGAAGGGAAGGAAGAAAGGAAGGAGAGACAGACAACATTGTACCAGGGGCCTCTATCTCTTCTGCCTCTTTTAGGGAGAGTTCTAACCATTATGGTTCTCAAGAGGAGCTGATATATAATGACATATTACCCCTATTGCACATTTGAACTATGAACTGCCTGCCAGGCTTGTAGTAATCCTCCATGAATGGGTGTTGATTTCTAGATGGATGAATGATTGCGTTGAAACACCATGTTTACACCATTCCTCCTCACTCACTGTTTTAATAGAAAACATTTACTGAGCTCTGGGTCATCAGCCTTGAGTGGGCAGTTTGGGCTGTATCTAGGTGGAGGTGAGGTGTGTGTGTGTGTGTGTGTGTGTGTGTGTGTGCATGCTCACGCACACTCACGCATATGGATCTGACCTGCACATTTTTATCCATTGGAACAAACCTGGAAAAATCTCCCCAGCCATTGATATTCCAGTCTTGGGTCTGAAATTAATGTCTGGAGGTCTCCTACCAGAGTGGGGGTGTAAATAGGGGATCAGGAATTCTCATTTCCTATGGAGAAATGTTTCTGACAGGGCCTCTGATCCACTTTATGAGACAATAGAAATGGTTCTCTATTGTGGACCAAGGAAATATTAGCTGCGTTGTAAAAATCAGAAACATGGGTGTAATTCAGGCATGGGTGCTCAAAAAGGTGGTCAGACCTAAGGGAAGCTGAGAAAAAACCTTTGTTGAGATTGGCAACTCCCGGGCCAAATCCACCTACACCGCCATAGTGAGGGTGGACAGGGGAAGTGATGAGTGGGCAGGGGAAATGGCGCTCCTCCTGTCTGGGCAGCAGCTTTCTAGTCTGGCGTGGAGAAAGGAAGTTGATGGACATGGCCTTTTGGAGATTGGCTAATGGATCCATCAATCATCAGGCGATTGTGAGATGCCATTGGGGCTTGTCTGCCAGCGTCTGATTGGTTGTTCTTTTTGCATGCAGGCCGCCTGATGCCCTGCCCCCAGCTGCCTGGAATAGACCTAACATCCTGATCTTTTTGGTGATATAGGGCATCGATTTCCATCTGGCAACTTCCTGATGTTTATGGGGCATTGTGAAGGAGGGAAAGGTTTGGGTATTGGTTTGTCCGCAGAGAGGTGGCTGTAAGGGTGCAAGAGTATTTGGTTGTATCTTACTCCAGCGACCTCGCTCATGCAGTTTCAGACCAACCTGAGGAGATAAGGAGCAGTCATTAGAAGGAGTATTATCACTAATATGGGAGTAAGGATGGGGGTCAGCCAGGTGATGAGTGGAGTTTAGCCATCCTGGCCAATGGTCATGTGACCGTTGCTACTTAAGCCTCTCATTCAGATGTCTGAGAGTTCTGATGTTCTTCTCGATCAGTCTGGTTTCACTGATGTAGCAGCCTTTGTCCATCGTCAGGAGATCTAGGGTTTGGAGGTTCTGTAAGGAAACTTGAGTGACAGATGTAGGGAGGCCAGGGAGGCATCAGGTGCCTCCTCTGCCTCTTGGAGTTGCTGTTCTAGCCTCTAGGTGGCAGTGACTGCATCGTCCTGCCCCCAACCCAGAGGCAGTGAGTGAGGGAGTGAGGAGGCTAGACAGAGTCCAATCACCACTGACAGAAAAATGGCCTTTGTCACCCTAGGGAGGGGATTCTGAGCAAGCCAGATTAGGGGAACCCCCTGTAAAGGAGGCATTTAGCTTTTAAATATGCACCTCAAGAAATGTTTAAAAAAGATCCGTTGCCTTTGTTGCTGAATGTCCATGCAGGACTGAACTTTGGTTATACTCTCCTGCCAGGTGTTAAGACCAACTTGATCAAAATCGATCTTGTTCCTATCTCAGTCAGCTGAGATAGTCAGGGTCATTCTTGAGGAACTTGTGAGAAGCCTCTTGGCTCTTCTACCAGTTGTGCCATCTGCCAGGATATATCAGGGTCTTGCTGACCACATGTGTCTTCACTTGGAAGCATCTGGGACATTGCCCATGAATGATCTTTGCAGAGTGCCCACTGGTTGGCTTTCTGTTCTCTAGGGTCACCTGATCCCCCTGATTGGGAGGTCATGTTACTCAGAGTTGTCAAACCTGTAGAGAAGTCCCATTGTCCTCTAAATTTTGCTGACCGAACAAGGCAAAGGCCAAAATATTCACTATTTTCCTTAACCCTTTAACTATCTTAACTTTGGTAATCTGGTTTTGGTATTAAACATCCAGAAGGCCAGTTTCACCAGTCTTAACAGTGGAAATACTATGTTACAGCTTTATAGTTACCCCTTTTGTTTATTAACAGTAGAAGTCAGCATTAGTTCTTATCTGTCCTGCAGGTGATGGCATATCTTAATTCAGGTGTTTTCTGTTAGAAGTAGTACTTCTGCAAAAATGTAGTACGCAATAGTTTGAAATATTTGCAAAGAAAATACAAGGAATTAGCAAGAGTAAATAAAGTTAATTCTACTTTGGAACCGTAGGTGAGAGGCTGAGTCTTAGCTCAGGCAAGGTAGAGCTCTTGACAAATAAAATATTTTATTTTTGAAACTTATCTTTGCCTCTTAAAAGTATTTTATAAAGTTGTCATGTATTATTTCTGGAGTCTATCAGAATATACATTAGGAAACAGTGTGAATGATCAGAAAAACAGTCAAAGCAAACACAAAAGCACTGCTTTCATATGGCAGTGTGGCCCTCTGTGTTAGATACAATATATATATATATATATATATAATAGCACTTATTGGTTACCTGGCTGTAAACCTATATAAACTTTCATCTTATAAACTTTTATAGAGTTTGAACATTTATTTGACCTTAAGAGAAATCTTAAATAACTTTAACTGATTGTCCCAATTATATTCAACTTAATAATATGCAGACTTCTGAGAGTTTCCCTCCACATACCTTCTGCAATTTAGACACTTTCTCAAAACAGCTGAAAAATATAAAATGAAATTGCCAGGAAAAACAGTATCAGCGATCAAAGACTGATTTATAAATGCAGCCTATTAATGATAAAACCTCTATGCATTTAAAATAAATGTAAGTCAGGTTTAAAATGAACAGTGTTTAAAAGTCAGCACATGGTTAACGTGTCTGCCTTAAACTATGTAACACATATAGAGGAAAGCTTGAAAATTTAGTTCTCAGATGTATAAGTATCTTTAGTCATATTATAGGTCCAGAATATCTTTAAACAGCAATTGCTTATTTAACCAGTCGTAGAACAATCATTTAAGACTTTAAAACAGGTACAAAGTTTGGATTTAGTTTCCCTAATAACACTTAACAGACATAAGTAATCATCTTGATAAACACATTAATGTTTTAAGAAACCCTATTTTTAAAATAATTAGACTTTGCCTTAACAGTATATCTCTCCCAGGTGCTGATTTTTTCTTAGATTTCCCAATTGGTCTTAAGGTGAAATACTTTGTTTCACAGCTGATGTGTAAACAGTTGAAATTTTGTACTCTTTATATACCTGTTACACCTGCTAGAATTTTATACCTGTTAGAATTACAGCTGTCATAATTGTAATTCTTAACAATTTTGCTTTTAGTGAAGATCCAGAAACAAAACAACCTTAAATTTTTCATTTACCAACTTAAAAGACATTTAATAGACCCAAATATGTATTGTCTTATAGAATCCAAGAAGCCAAGAGCAAATGAACTTACGGCTGGCAGAAGCAATGAAGGTCCTCTTAGCAAACATACGTAAAGACCAATTCCCTTTATGTTATCAGACATGTGTAGATAACCAGTACAAGCTGTTTCTCCCCTGTTGAACAAACATCTTAGAAGCAATGATTGCTACACTTAACATTTAGAGAAATCAGTATTCTATTGATTGACCACCTGGAAAAACATGTGGGTTAGGAAGTTTAAAGACGTCTTTATTATAACATTACAACAAGTACACAGACAAACACAATATCGGTGTGCATACACACAGAAAACCAACAGGAGGCAGATTTTGGCCATTTATGTAAGAAAAGAGACAGAAAAAATGTAGACAATAAAGAGAGGAGAGTTGAGGGGGCGGAGGGACCTCCTGGGGGAGGAGAGGGAGGGAGGAGGAAGAGTCGGCAGGATTGGCCTGAGGGGAGGATGGGGCTGAGAGCAGCTCCTGGGGCTACAGTGATTGGGATTTAAAGTGACACTTTTTTTCTGTCCCTGCAGCAGCAGGGACCTGCAAGCGGGTGGAGTGGGGGTGGGTGGGGGACATTCCCTTTTGAAAAGAAAGCAAGTAGAGTGTGCTATTGATAGAATGATTGAGCTGTGAACCGAGAGGAGGAGGACTGGTCTGAGAAAGGGGAGGGGAGGAAGGGGGCGAGAGGAGGAAGATGTGGGGGGGGGGCGAGAGCGCAAATCCTCCAAAGCCTGAACATACGACATTTTTTTAAAAATTTTTTTATTTTTGAGCAACCTTACAAGATTTCAACAAAACAATATAAATTGTGTATAAGATGTGTATACATTCTGGACATTGCAACTGTCCCCAGGAGTGCCCCCCCCAATTACCCTCCCTTATCCCTCCCTTCCCCTTCCCACTATAACTCTAAAAATAGTATTAGATTGTAAAGCATTACATCTTATCTGAATTTAACTCATGTTTCTAGACCAACTTTCTCATTGTCCAGGGTCTAGTCCCCACCTCCACAGATGAGTGGAGACAATCGACCCTTAGATCTCTG
>PVKS010041316.1:0-16090 GCA_004027875.1 Aplodontia rufa
TTATGGAAGAGATCATGATGAGTAAAATCAGCTTAACCCAGAGATCTAAGGGTCGATTGTCTCCACTCATCTGTGGAGGTGGGGACTAGACCCTGGACAATGAGAAAGTTGGTCTAGTAGCATGAGGTAAATCCAGATAAGATGTAATGCTTTACAATCTAATACTTTTTTTAGAGTTATAATGGGAAGGGGAAGGGAGAGATAAGGGTGGGTAATTGGGGGGAGCACTCCTGGGGATAATTGCAATATCCAGAATGTATACATATTTTATACACGTTTTATATTATTTTGTTAAAATCTTGTAAGGTTGCTCAAAATAAAAAAAATTAAAAAAAAAATCAATCAGCTTCCCCATCTATAAAATGCTAATGATCATAAAGCCCTTCTATTAGGACTGTTGTGAGAAATGAGATTACTAAGTTCAAAACTCTTAGACTTGGTATATCACACATCATTTAAAATCAATAAATTGTAATCAGAAAAAAACCCTGATATTTAGTCTCTCCTACATTGTCATCCTACAAGATCTAAGTTAAAATGTTTAACATGCTAATGTATTTCTTACTTAGCCACACCATGAATACCAATGAGCATATATAAGCTGTGAAAAAAATCCTAAGTTCTTTCTTAAGCTCATTTGTTTGAGAGAGCTATCAGATTCAGTAACTACATTACAGTATTGATTAACGCAGTGATGGTTTAATTCTTAAATGTCCCCAGAAAGCTCTGTGACACTAAGGAAAGGAGTAGAGCCATTAGACGTTAGGGGATGGTGAACGGAAGTTAGGTTTAGGGGCATGCCCTTGACGAAGGGACCTATCACTTTGCTTTCCTTATCATCAGGAAGTGAGAAGATTTGCTCTAGCACATGCTCTCTGCCAGGACATTCTGCCACATCACAGGCCCAAAATAACAGAGCCAACTGGTCATGGGCTGAAAACTCAGAGAATAGTGAAGTAAAATTAACCTTGATTCTTTTTTAATTTGATTTTCTCTGGAATGTTGTAATAGTGACAGAAAGTAGAATAGTAGAGAGATTTGGTGCCAAGAAGTGGGGTTGTTGCTATGATTATATCTGAAGATGTGGTTCTGAAGCCTTTGAAATCGGTTTTTGTAAGAAAGTTTTAAAAAATTTAGATAGCCTAGAAAGCTGTACAAAAAGTTTATTAGGTAATTATAGTGAGGCTCAGAAGACTGGAGTTATGATAGCAATGAGGACAGAAAAGTCTGTAAGGAGGATTCAGATGAAATTAGGATTCTTTTGGGATTTGACTAGGGGCTATTCTTATAACATTCTGGCAAGAATGATAATAAATAATAACAATAATAATAATAATAATAAAATTGTCTAAATTTTTTCTACCCCCTGATATTTTGTGGGAAGCTGAATCTAAGATAACAAACTAATCAATCTGGTATAAGAAATTTCAAGACAGATCAGTGTTCAGGAATTTTCATGTGTATTGCTGGCTGATTTAGCCAGATTCATGGCAAGAATCAGGAGCAAAGAATAGTAGAAACATCTGAAAACTTGAACTTTGTCCAGAGTATCATGGTATTTAAAATTGTGGTCAAGAAAGTATGGGTAATAAATATTGTAATGTCACTAAAAAGAAATTAAGAACTTTATACTGAAATAATAAGAAAACTGCTTTGAGGATGTCACAAGAATCAGAAAAATCCCACCCACTAACAGCTCTAAGTATTTTGTTTGAGAAATGAGCCATAGGCTTGCCCTGTTTGCAGAGGAACACCTAGGGAATTACTTTCCTGGATCCATTTCTCTGTGTTTAGTCAGGCACTCAGAGACCAATGCATCCATGTTTCCAGTGGGCCCTGGTACAGCATAGGTCAGCAGCAAATTTTGTCAGGATTTACACGATTCAGGCTTCACAGGCAAATAGAATGCACATATCCTCGCCCCTTCCATGCAGATATCACAGGCTACCCTGGGAGGCAAATGGTGTGTTTCAGGCTGAGTCCCAGTTAGCAACCCCCTATAGAAAGATGATTGAATCTGTAAGGGTGAAGGTGACACTTCAGTAGAGACTCCAGAAAATTAGAGATGATAGGAACAGGAAATACCTGATGAGGGAAGCCACCGGCTATGAGCAGAACAGGCCTAATAGAGTGGTCCAATGGGATACAACCTGCAAGGCAATAGACAAGCGCCTTCCCAAGACTGGGTGGTTCACATTTTGCATCCATGTGCACCAGAGCTGGACATGGAGCTGCAAGGTTCAATGCTGTCCTGATGACTTGCACTCCTGTTATTGAGTCCTCCTTGCCACTTTTCTACTCCCTGCTTTAAAATGGGAGTGTTTACCATGTGCCTATCCCACTATTTTAAGTTTGAATTGGGTAACATGGGATTTGGTTTTTACAGAATCCCCACAGCAAGAATTTGCCTTGAGTCTCAGATGAGACTATGAACTTAGACTTTTCAACAATGCTGTAGCATGTAAGACTTTGGGAAATCTTACATTAAAAACATCTTGCATTGTGAGATGGGCAAGGGAAGAATATTATTATTTGAATGTTAAATGTCTCCCAAAGACCCAAACTTAGTCACCAACCTATGGCAATTTTACAGAGTGGTGGAACCTTTAGCAAATGGCCTTAATGGAATTAAGGTAGGTTGTTGGAGGTTGGCCCTTGAAGGGAATATTGGGAACCTGGCCTCTTCCTGTTTTTCACTCATGGGTGCCATAAAGCGAGCAGTACTGCTCTAGCAAACAATCCTTACCATGATGTTCTGCATAGCATAGTCTTAAAAGCAACAGAACCAAATTACAATAGTCTGAAACCTCTGAAATTTCCAGTAAAAAGAAACATTTTCAGTAGATTTCCTCAGATATTCTGTTACACTCTAACACAAATGCAGACTACTTCCCCCACGTAACTAAAAAATCAACTCCATGTGTGATATTTTACTCATCTTTTTATTACAGAATACCAAAGGAGCACAAGGATTCTTCGGAGAACTGGTGGGTTCCATTCTAATCCACCAAAAGAAAGTGAATGTTGCAATAAAGCTAGTATAAGAATCATTACTTTTTCAGTGTAAATAAAAGTTATGTTTATGCCATACTGTAAAGTATATAAGGGCATTTTATCTATAAAATGTGCATACTATAATTGCAAAAGACTGTTTTGAGAAAATCGTAATTATCATGCAAGCTGTTATAAAAGTGGCATTGGTAGAACTGCTTATTGCAAAATTACCACAAAACTTCATTTTGGAAAGCATGTTATATCTTTAAAGCATGATAAAGCAAAACATAATGCAAGGAGATACGCTTATGTGTTATCTAGAGCAAAAGGTTTAATATTACCTGTACTCTTAAAGGTAAATTTTGGGAAACTTAAAAAATTGCGATCTTGGTTTGCTCTGTTTCAAAGTAAAATAGTATGCCTATTTTATTACTTTTATTATTGAATTTTCTTAGTGAAAATGGGAAGGCTAAATTTTACCTTATTTTGTTCCACATCTTTAGGTAATGGAAAACCTTCCAGCTGTTATCATTTGGTGAAAATATGTATGCATTTTGAAGCATTTTAGAAAGACAAGTAGATATGTGTCCAGTCAGTTCTAATATAAACAAAATAATCTCTAATAGATATTGCCAACGCATTTTCCAAGGTGTATGAACATTGCTTAACTTGCTTTGAGTGTGGTTAATTATCTTTTCTAAGCAATCTGTTAATATAACATTGCACATTGATAAAAATATTAAATGCTGAGTATTACACATAATATTAAGGTAAAATTTGGTTAGGTTTGATTGGGCACATTTGATTAAAACTTTGAGAAGCTTGCTGTGTCCTGAAATGTAAAATAAGAAGTTAAAAAGTGTGTACAGCTGAGTACAATCTATACTTTGAGAGTATCTAAAGTTCTTGTTAAGTATTATTTTCAGGATTATAATAGTTGAATGGTATGAACTGAAAATATTTCAATTGCAAGGTTAATGTATTTAAATGTTTAAGGAAATGCACAGTAGAACTTTCACGTAGAATCCACTCAGAACAATATTGTAATAGGTTTTTTTACATTATAAGTTTAATTCATTATTTTCTACTTACATTAAATGAATTTTGGTATGTGTTTTCTAAGAAATTCAGTTAGCCTGATTTTGCAAATGTTTTGAAATCTCTTCGATATTAAAATGGTCTTATATATATACCAATTGTTACTTATACTTAACTTTTTGTTATTTCTATTAACATATTGTCATAGTCTTGTTTTCTCCTGCCATCTTTAATGTAATCACTGCAATCTATCCCTCATATTCCATGATTATTTCATGGAATTGTTTTTCAAATTTCATTCCAATAAAAATTTTATTTTATGTATTTTGATCCTAAAATAGCAGTGAAAGGTGTCAAACTAAAAATGGAGTCAGTTGCTTCAGTCTTAACAAAAAATTAATCAATCAGTCAAGAAGTAAAACCAGGACCAAAGAAAGGATTCTCACATAGAATCTCCCAATAGTATCACAACTTTGCCAGAATCCTACCCTGTATTGAAAGGTCAACACATCCTTCTATTAAAAATACTTCTGCAAGGATATTTGCCCAGAAATTCTCTGTGCAACCTTGTACTGTTATCACCCATATTTTAAAACCTTATTAGCAGCTCTTTAATATGACTTTATCATATCATATTTTAGCATTCTAAATGAAAAGGATATTAGTCAATTACATTTCATCATTAAGTTGAAATCACATTGCATAGCTTTAATTGATATTATATTTGTAATTTAGAATACGTTTAAGTGTATTGTTTCTTGTTAGTTTTTGCCTTTTCTTGTTAATACATTTTTTGATAATTCAATTTTGTTTCTAGAATTATCTGCTTTTTAATCAGGAAATTTAATTATTTCATGTTTATCACTCAATTATATATTTGGGTATATAAATATTATTCTTTATTTTTATTTACTATCATATTTTTGTAAATCTATAGCCTTATTTTACTGGATTAAATATTATTTATTATATATATACATATCTTATTATATATATTTATTCCTTTAGTTCTTGGTTTGTTGGCCTGGTGCCATAGCTTCCCAGCCCCAACATCTCATTATTATTTTTCTTGTGATCACTTATAAAATTTAATTCTTGAATTTAATTTCTTTTTTTCTGAACTCAACAATTCAGAATTGTTTTTTTTCTCTTTATGAAAGTATTAGTACTTTGCCAAGCTTCACTGTTCTCTATCCCCCACTACATATCCCCAAATTCCACTTGCTATCATACAAAGATTTAAAAAACAACTATTGGAAATTTTATATTGTAGTACAGCAAATTTATATAGCTACATAAATATTATGAAAATGTGTATATATAAATTCTTATAGTCCACATACTATTCTAAGTATCTGGAACATACTACCTCATTTTCTATTCATAAAAGTATATTGAGCACTGTCATAGTTTGCAGATGGGTTGTGCCCCAACAAATTCACCTTAGGCGATATAATATTGTTCATAGGTGATAGGATCAGATTATGTGAGGTGTAACCTAATCAATCCATCCTAATTTGAACAATCTAACAGGGTGGTAATTATAGGCAGGTGAGTTGTATATTAGAAGAACATCAACATATGTAAAATACAACATAGCAAATAATAGCATTGCAGTTGCACATATGTTCTTATATTAATTAGGTTTAACTTTCACAGTAAAATTCAGAATCCATAGATAATAATAGGTTTGCAGTTTAGCAGTCCTAACAAAAATCAAAGAATAGCTTTAAAACTCATATACATTTAAGAGACAGTGTTAATGATCAGAAATAGACTTAGTCAAAGAAAACAGATATAAGCCATATCTTTAAATGAAAATGTGGCCCATCTCTGTCAGATATAATATATAAAATAGAGCATTTATTGGTCATTTTGCTAGTAACCCTACACAAACTTTTATTGTACAAAATTTACAAAACACTTGGCAAGGCTTACACAAACAGTTCTCAGATGTATGCATATACCTAGTCATATGCATTTAAAGCATCAACCATAATTACTATAATCTGAAGTTTTTTTTATTTAACCAGTTACAAAAAGTCATTTAAGAGAATTTAAAACAACTGCAAACCCTAATCCCTTTAGACTCAGTTTTCCTAAGTAATAAAACCTAACTTATGCAAAAGAATTTTGATAGGTAAGAGCAGATCAATCATTACAATAAAATTCAAATAACTGATGATGCCAGTTACAGCCAATTTAATCACATACACAAACTTCTTGAGATTTGCCTTCCTCAAATGTTCTGCAACTTACTTAGACATTATAAAACTTGTTTTACATCTTTAGTTATGTCCTGTTTCATCTTGGACTTTAGCACATTACTTTATGATACAAAATACTTCTTCATCCAGAAATTTTTTTTTACCTTCACATTTTCCATACTAAAATATAGATCCATACCTATAACTGTCTTTTCTTTTATCTTTCCTAGTTTCAAACCCTTTTTTAAATTAATATTCTGAAACAGTCCTTATGAATTACATAATAAACTTCATTCCAGAGGAGATTCAGACAATATGGCATATACAAAATTATTCCTTAATCTTTCTTCTCCCACGTGGCATTCAAGGTATTATCACAGTGCCATCAATTTTAAGTGAGTTCCCCGTTGTCAATTATACCCAGACTTCTGTTGGTCTTTTCTAGGCGTATTAATATGCAACGGAGGAGCCCCTTTCCATCCTTTTCGTTAGGCTTCCTTGAAGAACCCTTTGCAGAGGATGACAAGAAAACACAGGTTGGCTTAAGTTTCTGTTTTTTTCTTTTCTGGTTGCAGTCATTTATCTTGCCAGTCTCCCCATTCATTTAGTTTGGTTGGATACTTTTATAGCAAGAAGTGCTTTGCCCCAGTGATTGATATCCCTTGGCCAAATGGGGTGTCCTCTCAAATCTTAAAAAGAAGGGAAGATCATATCCATCCTCAGATCATAAACTAACAGGGCTGGAACCTACATGCCACACCCTTTGGAATCAGCAGCCTTCATCTCCTATTGGCAAAAGGGTCTGGAAGACAGGGCAGAGGCCATGTTCTCTGGGCATTTATCTCCAGCCCAGGCAGCTTTCTTGGGATTTTCTTTTACAGCCCAGAGCTGATGTCCCCAACCCACAGTGAGATGATCTTCAGCTGCTTGGGTTCAAGCTAAGAAACAGTACTGGGACTTCTAGCACTGAGTTAAAAGGATCTTTAAATCTTTTTTAAACCCTTCCATGTCCTTAAACCCTCTTGAACACAGAGGCAGTGCCACTTTGCATCCTCAACTTAGTGCTGACTGTTCAGACTCCTTATCATGCAGCTTCAAAAATGCCTGTACATACAGAATCTCTTCCATCCACTCCACTTCCAGGAGACCAACTCCAAGAGTGCATAATAATCCAGAAAAAAAAAACATTCAAAGACCATATTGTGTCACAGTAAAACATCTTTTTCTTAAACAAACTTATACCTATAGGTGGCCCATTCAGCCAGATTTTTCTTCCCAAGCGATCACTGGTAAGATCAAAAGAGAATACCCTATGTCTTAAAAGGCCAGTAACATGTACAAAATAAGAAACATAAAGACAGACAACTAGAAAGGATTCTCAAAATTATGACTGATAGACAGGGACCTTTAAAACAATTCACCAAAGATCTTTCCCAAGAGACTACCTATAGGATGAACACAGAATTGCCCATGTCTTAATAGGGACAAAAATAGATACAAAAAAATCTCAGACTAACAACCACAGGGAATTCCCAAATCTAAGGCCAACAAAAAGATGAAAGACTAGAACAGACCAGACAAAATAAATATCTTTAGTTTCTCCAGTCCTGCTTAACCATGACTCCTACACCAGTGGCACCACCGATGCCCCCCAAAAGAGGAACTAGATGTTACCACAATGAGGAACCAGATGTGTGGAATTAAGGGTTTTGGCATGCACATGGGGGGAATTACCAAATGTCCAATGATATCATGACTTTGCTGAGTTCAGTTTCTTTTTTCTCAAAGTAGCCCAGTATGGAGCAATCCATATAATTTAGGGAGAGAAGGTGGGAGTTCCTTGAAGCAAAGAGGGCTTCAGCAGCTGCTTGGACAGTTCTTCAATCCCTCTATTTACTCACAGAAGCAGCTTCTCTGGTTCAACCCAAGGCAAATTCACCCATCTCCTAACTTCTAGTGGTTGACTCTCTACAAATTTGCCTTATATCCTCAGCATGTAAGTGAGCCTGCTTGGAATGCCAGGCTTGCCTAAGAAAGCCTGAGTCAGGCCTGCTTCTGGGTCCCACCTGGGCTGCCAAATTTGTTACCAAAAGTTTGATTCTTGTCCACACTCTCATTCCAATAATGACACTGTTTTGAGAAAAAATAAGAAATAATGTTGATTACTTAGCTAGCAAAGGAGAAACACAGGGGATTCTCATCCCAGAGTTTGTGATTCTGCTCATCAAAGGGAAAAGGGAGTTTTTAAAGAGGTGATTCAACAGCTACATTCCACGTATTTTCTGTCCAGAGTTGTCATTCACTTGTTAATTTAGTAGATAGTAAGTTCTGAGATCTGTTGGTAACTTCCCCAAAGTGTGAACTATTCTTTCCTGTGGTGGAAATATGCTCAAAGACATAGAACTTTGCGTAGGATGGGGAAGAAAGGCAAACCTGTTTCCCCTAAGACTTGGGAGGGGGAGATATAAGCAAGGAGGAAAGAGAGAGGAAGAGAAATAGATATGTTTCTTTAAAATTAAGCCACAATGTCAGAGAAACAAAGGCTATATTCAAAGGCGCCGCGTTTGACCAGCAAAGCGACAATAACGATGTGTACACTCTTGTTGCTTGCAGAGATTTCTCTTTATTCAGGAAGTCAAACAGCTTAAATAGTAAAAGTGAACCAATCCATAGGCTGTTGCTATGAGGAAGAAAACTCTGCTGCCAGCTCCTATTGGTTGTCCCTAGGTGGTCAGATGTTACAAGCACAAGAACCAGGAACAGCAAGAGGTCAGCTGACTTGGTTTGGCCAGTCGCCAGCCGCCAGCCACCATCTTAAAGCTGCCTGCGTGGCGTGGGCCCCGGGTGCCGCCCGCCACATAAATCAGACTGCTGTTACAGCTTTCAGAGTGGATCCCTGGTGGTGGGCTCTGGAGGTCATCCTATACCTCCCAACTCCACATGCCCCCCAACCCCACTTCCTGACACTGCCATGAGCAAAATGGCTTCCTAGACTTGGTCCTTCTCCCAGTATGTTCTGCCTCAGCTGGGTGCAGTGGTGCATGATCACAAGTTCAAAGCCAGACTCAGCAAATTAGCAAGACCCTGATTCAAAATTAAAATAAATAAGTAAATAAAATGAACTGGAAATGTGGCTCAGTCCAATCCCTGGAATTAAAACAAAAGGAAAGAAAAAAAATATTTTATTCCTAATCTTAGGCCCAGAGCAATGGAATCAGCCCATAATGGACTGAACCTCTGGAACTCTGAAACCAAAATAAAGTTTTCCTCCTCTAAGATCTTGTATTTTTGGTCAAAGTAATGAAACTTTGATTAACAAATAACATTACATAAATAGATGTGTTTATTTTTATTGTCACTTTACAGTTGAGAATAATTAATACAAGAGGTAATTAAAAGAGTTACAAAATATTAGTGCTATTTGGTGGTACAGTGAAGATTCAAATTCAGTCTGATGGGGCTTCAGAATACATGCCCTTAACAACTTAGAATGAACAAACATTTAGAATTATTCATTTGTGGGCTTCATTATTTGATTGTTTTAGTTTTTTGTGGTTCAGCAGTATGTAAATTCTTCCACTGACGTTTTCTATTTCCCTTCCCTTTTTATATATCTTTGAAATTATTTAGAGAGGATCTCTGGCAATTTTCAAATATTGTACTATCATTAATCACCCATATATTTGGTGACAAAGAGAAAAGTCTTAGAAGTAGAAATAAACTTAAAAAAAAAAAAAAACAAGGGCTGGAGCGATAGCTCAGTGGTTTCAGCACTTGCTTGGCAAGCATGAGAACCTGGGTTTAAACCCCAGCACCACAGACACAACAAAGTGTTAGAGCAACAAAGGCCATGTGAAAAACTGAATGAAGTTGTTTCTCTCTCTGTCTCTCTCACTGTCCCTCTCTCTTTAAGAAAAAGATAACAAAACAAAAGTTATGGTTTCTGTACTACCTTCTAGCATGATTTCTTCCTGTTAAGTCTAATTCAGTTCAGTTCTTATTATTAACTCTTAGATCTTATGTTTGCTTGTTTTTCAGTACAAAATATTTTATTAATATTTAATATTTAATCTTGAGTTGCCCATGAGGTGGCTAGTGTGGGTCTTTTGATTTGAATGCTTAAATAAGAAATCCATTTTTTTCATATATTGAAGAAAATATTTAAGAATTTTCTTTTCTTTATTAGGTTCTATTTTATTCAATTGAGGCTTATTGTATTAAGCTTTTCTTTCTTCTAGTTTAGCATCATTTTTCTTCCCTTTTCTCAGTCAACTACTTAGGTTTTCCATTTTTCTTTATTTCATTGTCAAGCAAATACATTTAAAATATTTATTATATTTCTCTATATAGGGATTTCACAGTATTTCATGATATTTAATTAATTCTTCACTCTACTTTGATGCTAAAACAGAGCATATAAATTGGCAAATTTATTCAGACAAAAAAAATTTTATCTATAGTTCTAACATAGTATCAGATGCAAATGTTGTCCCGGGTTTCAATAAAACATAAGGAAACTCAGAAATAAACTTACTTTAACATACTGGTGGAACCATGGCAAAAACAATGCTTTTTTTCCCTGTAAGAATATTATATTTTATTATTCAACATGTTTTTATTTATCTGTCCTTTCTCAATCAAATTTTATAATTTCACTAGTAAGATGATATTTATGTATTCATTTGAAATAATATGTACAAAATCTGAAAATTCACCAATGTGAATGTAAATGAGTATGGGGATAAGAATTCCTAGATGCTAGACTTATCTCAAATTCACACTGGCAATGTAGTTTGGGTCAGCTGTGCATATTTCCATATCCCTATCTATATCCATCTATTTGTATATATTTTCCCCATATGATGCTAAGATCAAAACCATAAAATTACACATGTTAAGCAAATGCTCTGCCACTGAGCTTCATCACCAATTCAAGTGTATATGCCATTAACATTTTCACAGTATACATGAAGCATCTTCTTTAATCAACTTTTGTGAGAATTTACTTATCAGGTGTCAAAGAATCTCAGTAGATATAGGGTGATGATGGCAAAAAGAGTTACTGTGCCATGGACATAAATTTCAGGCAATCACAAAAATTTACAAACATAAAAGCATAAACGACCTTATAGGGATCCACAGGAGGGAGCCTAACAAACTCTTGAACATAGAGAAAGCCTTAGATTGACCTGTTGAAAAGAAGGAGCTGTGATAGGCAGATGTTTCCAGGAAATAGATTGAGCGCAGGAGTGAGTCACACAGAAGTGATACTTTCAGGGATTAGAAGTAATTCAGAGTTTCTATAAATGTACAAGGAAGCTGGAAAACAGTGAAAGAAAATGCCCACTGATAGTGATTGCAGAGTTCAGGGAAAGCAATTTAAATTATGAAAAGTTCAGTGGAATTCATATTGAAATCGTAAAATCTAAAGTAAAGGATTATCAGAATGAATATGATACATAGAAATGAAGAAATAATAAAATCAATAATAACAAAAGTGTGAAGAAAAAATAATAGTTTCCTTCATTAAAACCCCAAATTATCATCTTCTAAAGACTTTTAAACTAGGTATCTCTTGGATAACTGGATATAGTGATAAAATATAGAAGAAACAGTAATATTAGAGACAAGAAAAATGACACAAGAACAGATTTTACAAATAGATATATTTGTATTAATTTAAAAAAAGTACTGTTGGGAATCATATTCCACTAATTTTTCTCAGACCATTTCCTCTGGTTGATATTTATACTACAAGAAGTCAAGAAGTGAGTTAATCACTTGCTTTGTATAAGAATATTGGTTCCTGTTTGGTGCAACTCAGGTTCTTGTCCCCTGGAGACTAAGAATGAAACCTTAGTACCCCGAGGCAAGCATAGTAGACAGACGTTATTTTAAGAAAATAGTAGAAGCAAAGCAGAGGGAAAAGAGCAGACTTCCCCAGAGTGGGAAAAAGGAACAGAGCCAAAGAGGCAGTTAGGTTTGCCATTTTATAGGAAGTTTACCCTTCACTTGGTCATCATCTCCCTTTCCCCAAACCTAGGACAGGGGCACAGGAAATTCCGGATGGGTCCAGCCTTGGGTTTATACTTTAGGCATCAATAGAAAGAATGTGGCAGCTTGCTTAGCAGAAGGAAGTGTCTCCATCTTGCCAAACCCTTCTTATTAGCACTGGGGTATGTCAAACTGATCTCAAAGGAAAAAGAACTGGTTTTCCCTAACTAACTTTTCCCCCTTTCTCAATATTATTTGCTGTTTGCTATAAACTGGTGACTTCTTAAGCTCAGGGTTCCTCTGTATGCAGCACTCTACCCATGCAGACTGAATCTGACTTTCTACTTCAATTTGCAGAACATAGAAGCAAAAGAAACATGCTCAAGTTCACTAATGTTCCTTATATTTGCTATGCATTGAATAATACAATCCTTTTGCCCTGACCCAGCAAAATGGTGTTTTCTGTTAATACATTCATGAATTGTGACAGGCTGAAGCTTTTTGCTTATAAATGAGGTAAAATCATACATTTATATAGAGTGATATAATTAATTTTGGGATACTCAATAAATATGTCTAATATTCTAGAAAATACAAATTTCATTCAGAATTTAAATTAGGAATAAATTAATGCATGCTAGTGAAACTAAATATTACCAAAAATTATTAAGAAAAATATCTCAGACATATAGTAATTTTGAAGAACTCTTTCCAGTTATTGAGAAACATAACAGCAAACTCTTTCCATGGAGGAAAAAAAGATTTAAATGAAAAGAAGCATGCCAATTAATTGTATTGATTAATGTAAGTCTGAGAAATGACAAATAAAGGAATTCCATAGTTCTGAAAAAGAAGTCAATGGTCGGTAATTAGAAATGATGGTCCCTACCTGTGGTCTGGTTCAAATTGTTCAAATGCAGGTACCCAGGAGGATGCTAACCCTAAACTGTAAAAACAATAATGGATGCCCTCAAGACCTATTTCAAACATAAAAGACGACGTCTAAGGTCACTCCAGCAGCTGACTTCTTTTTCCCAGGGACTAGAGAATGGGAGGTGAAGGAAAAACCAGATGGGAATTACATGAAGGATTACAACTCAGGGGACTGGAGATGTGGCTTAGTGATAGAGTGCTTAGCTGGTATGCTTGAGGTTCTAGGTTCCATTCTCTGGCTCTAAAAATAAAATAAAACAAAATAAAAAGCTCAGAAACTCATACCAAAGTGTGGTAGAAGATCTCCCCAAAAATATATATAATGAGGGGGAACTTTCTAAATATAATTATAAACCTCCCTCCCTTACAGGAGTCTTCTTCTGAGATACTCCACTCCACCTTTTTGGTTTCACCTGGTTAAGGGCTAAGGCAACTCTTCCCTGGAGTTTCCCTCTCAGCTCTGGCAGGGAGTGAGCCTTTCTGGAGACTACGCACCTTTCTCACCCTTCCCTTGCTTTGGATGTAATCAATTACAACCACCTGAAGGGATAAATTGCTGATTTTCTTGCTCCATATGGCTGGGAGGGAAGTATTATGCCCTGGTCTAAATGCTGCAGCATTTATTAAATCTGTTTTCCTGAACACTTCTATGGTGTCTAAGCCTCCTTTGTTCCATTTCAAAAGGACACAATCTATAGTATTGATACTTTTTCAATGTCTGTTTAACAAAGATTTTGCTCTAAAATGTTCCTAGAACCATGTAATACCTTAAGCTTGCACACCAAAATAGGTTTTTTTCTGCTATGTGGCCAAGCCTCTTGCCTTGCAGGAGTTCTATCTCTTTTCCCTTAAATAAAGCCTGGTCCATTTATTCTTCCCTTCCGTATTGTCGGTGGATTTTATTCCTCAAATTTGTGAGACAATAACCCAGAAGAAATTAGTGAAGTGGCGAACCTAGTCTCATCTCAAAACACAAGTTTAGCTCAATCTCAAATATGAAAATGGACGAAAAAGTTCAAACACAATTATCAGTTTAGTGTACAATGAAATAATGTGCACTGTACACATGCTTTCCTCTACCTGTTTACTAAAACTCCAAAGCTGATGAAGCAACTTCTTAAAGTTTAATATCTGATTCCATCAGTGACATAGCTGAGATAATACCGCTGGATAGGGACCTATGAAAACCAACTACTATTCATTTTTCACATATGTGCTATTTGGAAAATTCAGTTCTAGGATATGCTAAATATAAATGAGCTGACTGCCTTCTTGAAGTGAATATTAATTTTTCTTATATTATCACCACTTTATTTAATGTTAGGTGTTTGGAAAACAACAGTAATCCCTTAATGTTTTCCAGAAGTAACCTTTATTAAAACTCTAATCAGGTCCTGCATTTTATTTCTATATGTCTTACATTTTCGGCTAAATTTCTTCATATTTATAGTAGTAGACGTGGAAACTGAGATCCAGAAGGGTGATGTGAATTTGACTTCCTCATCTGCAACGAGAATTTTTTACATGGTTCTTTATACTTGTGCAAGATAAAACTGAAGAGTGTTGCCTAAATAATACCTCTGCAAAAACAATTACCACAAAATTAGCAACTTAAATAATTCAAATTTACTGTTTTAGAGTTCTACAATTGAGAATGCGAAAGTTAGTCTTACCAGCTAATATCAATGTGTCAATTGACAGTGTCCCTTAATGGAGACTTAAGAGAAAACCTGCTTCCTTATTCCTTCATGTTTTTGGAATGATTGTGTTGCTGTGGTTGTAGGATGGAAGTCCTCACTATTTTCTGGGTTTGAGACAAGAGACCCTGTTCCATTTCCTAGCATATCACTACTTCAAGTCCTTATTAACTCTTGTTATTCATCTCTGATTCCTCTTTAGTCATCTTTCTCTACATTACTTCTCTTTCCTTTTTCAGTTTTTAAGGCTCATATTGATGGGGGGTTTTTGAAATGAGGCCAGATTCTCTGCTCTGGCTGGTGAATGGAGTCTGGGCCGCTAAAGATTCCTGCAGCCAAAACAGCCCACTTCTAGTGTTTGCAGCCTTTGGGCTAATTGCAGGTCCCTCAGGTCTCTGCAGCCCAAAAGTGTTAGCAGCTACCCAGTTATGAGCTGGGATTTCCATGGCGCATTACAGCTCTTGGTGTGGAAACAAACCCCGGGAATTCAGTGCCAATCTTCTGTGTCCTTTGCAGCGATTCCCTGATAAAACTGGGAATTTGGGCTGATTGCAGGTCCCTCAGGTCTCTGCAGCCCAAAAGTGTTAGCAGCTACCCTACCCAGCTAAGAGCTGTGATTTCTGTGGCGCATTGCAGCTCTTGGTGTGGGAACAAACCCCGGGAATTTGGTGCTGATCTTCTGTGTCCTTGTCTCCCGAATTTGAAGAATAAAATCCATGGACAACCACGGAAGGAGGAGTAAAAGGAGTAGGATTTATTTAGGAAGAAGAGCAGAGAATCCACAAGGCAGAGGGGTTCCTGGAAGCAGGATACCCTCTAATGGAGGTCAGCCAGAGGTTATATTGATTTGGGGTATGAGCATAATCAACATTCATGCAAAGCAGGCATTGAAAGATGCCCTCAATTCCTTTGGTTAAAATCTATGTAAAACAGGCATTGAAACTGGTCAGGAACACCATTGGTTAAAATCTATGTAAAGCAGGCATTAAAACTGGTCAAGAGCACCATTGGTTAAAACAAAAGATGGCAAATACTTCCTAGTATCCACCTGTGATCACCCCCATCTCTTAGTCAGGGACTTGGGTGAACCTCAAGGTCTTTTTGCATTTGAAGGCCCTCAGCATGTCTTGTCAATCACTCTCTGCCTCTGCTAGCTAGCTCTTGGATAGGGGCCCTCTGCCCTGACTACATAGCCATTTCACTGTCTCTCCTAATCTGTCTCAATTT
>PVKS010041317.1:0-16118 GCA_004027875.1 Aplodontia rufa
GTCCCCACCTCCACCTATGAGTGGAGACAATCGACCCTTAGATCTCTGGGTTAAGCTGATTTTACTCATCATGATCTCTTCCATAACCATCCATTTACCCTCAAAGGCTGCAAGGTCATTGCTTCTAATTGCTGTGTAATATTCCATGGTATAAATGTACCACAGTTTTTGGATCCATTCTTCCTGTGAGGGACACCGGAATATCGCAATGATATTTTAGATAGATAAATAGATTTAGATATGTAAAAGATAGCATTCAAATATTGAGGTCCTATAATCTGACAACACAGATGTAGATGGATGCTGTATGTTGTACCAATAGTTAGTGATGACTTAATGAATGCTGAAAACATCCAGGAGTGATTTTGATAAATCCATCAGTAAGATGGAACAGACAATCTCAGTGCTCAACTTAACTATTTGCTTCTCAATTTATATCATTCTTCATGCTAGTGATCATTTTTAGACACACAAGTCCTTTAATTAAGGCTATTGAGAGAAAAGGTAGCTTACATTTCTAAACAGTATCTAAACAAATGAATAGTCTGTCCATTTGAGAAAATAAATCATTATTTTAAATAGAGAATGATGATGATTAAGATAAATTTTGAATAAATTAATTGAAGCCAATGAAAGACCTTACTCCTTGAATTGGTTCAGACTATATAACAAAATATGATAGATTGGATATCTTAAACAACAGAAATTTATCTTCTCACCTTTCTGGAGGCCAAATGCACAAGATCAGGGTGCCAGCATGATCAAATTCTGAAGAGGCTCCCTCCTGGGCTGAAAGTGTCCTCCTATTTGCTGAATGTTCAGCATTCCCTTGGAGCAGTTTATTGCTATAGCTCTTCCTATTCTTATGTCACTAATCCTGTTGGACTAGGACCCCACCCTTATGACTTCATTTCAATATCTTCTAAAAGTTCTATCTCCAAATACAGACACATTAAGAATTAGGTCCCCAACATAAGGACTTGGTGGGTAACACAATTCAGTCCATAGTGTTCTTCATTAAAAAAAAAAATTGAAGAATTCTATTGGAAAGGAGCTTTTACAGTGCTTAAATTTTTCAGGGTTAAATGAAGGTACCAATTTCCCAGTGGTGGTGGGGAGAGTCAGGTAAAAGTTAGAGTAGCTGGAAAATATGGCGATTATCTTGGGTGTTGAATTTTTAACCAAATGTTGGTTAGAGAGGAATTAAAATTTAAGTTTCAATAACTTAAAATCTACTTAATTCATTAAACTGATATTTATTAACCATGGAAAATCTGCCAGTCATTGCCTCATGCTCTTGGTATGTATCAGTAAATAAAACAGATACAAACCTTTGACCTAATTGAGCTGACTTTCTACCGTAAGGTAACACGTGATCGGTTTTACATAATTTGTGAGATGCAGAATACTACAGAAACAAGCAGAACACAGTAAGGGAACAGGATGTGGCAAGGTGTAATTTTACAGTGGTCAGGATAAGATTAATTGATAACATTTGACCTAACACTTAAAGAAGACAAGGAAGTCATAAGTTCCTTGAATCTTGGTTGACTTGAAATTATATTTTTCATATAATACAAAAGAAGTGAGATTTTAAGAGGAATTGGCAGGCTCCATCTGGTTCTCTTAGATGCTCTTTCTTGGGACACTGCTCTTCAGAATCCAGTCTCTATGCTATTAGAAGTCCAAGCTACCTAAGGGCCACTGGCAGGTATTCCAGTTGGCAGCCCCAACTAAGTTCTCAGCCAACAACCCGAGAGATATCTTCCTGTGCAGCTGGGTTGAGAGTCCAGGTAACTAACTGCATGTTATCTCACCACCCATTTCAAGCACATGGAGGACCTCAAGAAAGAATACCCCCAGATGTTCACAGACAATCCATTGGACTATGAGAAAAACTACAAATAATTGTTTTAAGCTACAAGTTTTGAGGTGGTCACCAGAAACAAATGCTTAAGTTGAGGTTGTTTCTATGACTATAATATAACTACTCTGATTCCCCACAAAGCGATGTTCAACAATATCTACTACCCACATGGATGTGTGTGTGAGTGTGTGCATGTTTGAGAACAGTTAATAGAAATATAGTTGTGGAACAGAATTAATCTCATATCTGTTTAAATGGAAATCATAAAAGCACATGTGGAAACAGAAATGTAGTAACCATGAAAACATAAGCTCACTGGGGAATTTTCTATAAGCACGGAAAGTTACTTAACTTCCTCGTGATATGGTTTTGAGGACTTAAAAGCAGAGAGGCTTCAGCTCACGTGAGTTTATCAATTTCTTTAGATAAGGGGTGATCAAAGCTATAGTTGGTCTATCTTCAATTCTGTCTTTCACCTATGTATCTTCAGGGCCTAAAATCATATTAGCACATAGTAGGTGCTCAGAAATATCTGGTTGTTCTGCACAGAGTTAAGAAAGAAGATAATACAAAGAGCTCTTTATTCCTTTAGTCTCAATAAACTAACAACAGAATTTGAGTTACTCTCACAAAACCTTTTCCTAGGTATTCACCACTGCAAGAATGAGATTAGGCAATTTGTGAGAGGGACATGATGATCTATTAATAATCTCTTAGTAAAGGTAAAGGAGACTGATGATGTGATGATGGTGCCACCAGTTTAAAGTATATACTTGCAACTTTTTTCATCTGAATTCACCCATGGAACTTTCATTTCTTCAAAAAGAACGTGATAATAAATAGATTTTGGAAGGTATTTCCTTCTTTTGTTTATCTAAATATCTGTAGCAAATGCATTCAGATTAAATTTAAATTAAAAGTTGACAGAACAGTAATTCCATTTAAAATTTCCAAAATGAGGATAGAAGCTAATTGCTACTGTTTTAGATACATATGTATACTTTTTATCCCTTCATTTGTCCCAGATTTGAGACTATTGTCAACATATTTTCATCAAAAATAAAACAACACACAACCAAGAAAACTCAGATGACTCAAACAACACAAAAAATAATACACTTTGAGTCTGAACCTCAAATTCTCTTTAGAGTTTCCTAACCTAACAGTGAAGAGAACATAGTATAGATCTCATTATCAGAAAGGACTTTAAGGATATACTCAAAGTCTCTCCAATTCATTCCAAATAGCTAAGGACTTGCTGCATAATGTATTAGATGCAATCTATATATTATGGATTTGTAAGAAGATGAATCAGTACCAAAATGAATAGGTTCACAGCAAATGGTTCATTCAGAAAAGAGGCTCTGGTCTAGGCAAAAGATAAACATACTTGAGTGATGCTCTTCATAAGGCAAATCTGAATTGAATGTAGAGGTATGAGTTAAGAATATTGGTACACTGAGTCCGATGACACAATAAAAGGCTCTGCACTCAATTCTATTCTGTTAAGTAAGTTCTGTTAAGGGTACTGCTAGTATGATGCTAAAATCTGAAAATTATGTATAACTGTGATATCAGTTAATATGCTGAATAAAATAATGAGCATCAATAAGAACATATGATTTTAGCAAATTGAATAAATACACAATCTTTGTTTAAGGAAGATGCTGATGGCTATGTAAGGGTCCTCCACTTGACTGCAGAGATCAAAGATAAGAAGGATTGGGATCCACAGCAGACTATCTACTCCTCCATTTAACATGAAGTGAGAACTTGCTGGGTCTCTGGAATATATCTGAGTCAACCTATACAAGTACACAAAGCTAGAAAGAGCAGAGAAAAGCAGCAAGGACTCAGAGACATTGAGGAAGGAATCACATGAATGGGAGAACAGTTCCAGAGCGAGCATAAAACCTGGGTTTGTACTTTTTAAAGTACAGTGAGTATATTCACCAGTAAGTACAAGCTGAGTAATATCTTAGTTCTGAGTAAGCAGATTGAAAATGCCTCCCTCCACTAAAAGAGGGCCTAAAGAAGGTGACTAGAGACAGCCCTGGACCAGGCCCAAGGACATTCTTCTATGTCCACTTGCATTTTCCCTTTTAACCTATTGAACATAGTGAGCACCTGTGGTCAGGCAGGGATGTAGCCCATCATTTCCACGTCCCACTTCACTCAAGTCATCTTCTCAAGATCTGCCCTCCTCTTCTGTCCTCCTGCAAGTAATGCAATGGTGATCTAGCTACAGTGATGGACCAAATGTCAAAGTGGGAAACGTAACAAGTCCTGTCAGATATCGTGGATAGATGAACTGGATGTTGAAACCTGATAAACACATTTTACCTGACTGAATAATAGCTGAGGGAATTGGAAATGCTAACCTGTGGAAAACAATACACATAAAGACCAAAAAGAATTTTTTAAATATTTAATAAATTCTCATGTCGAAGGAAGATCAGATTTACAAGATCTCAGAGGGTCAAATAGGCTTTCCAGGTCGAGATTACAAGAAAACAAATTTTGATTTCATGTAACTTAATGCTGTACTAGTGTGATCATTCACTTAGAGATACACTTTAGCAATGCTAAGGGCAAAACTCCTGCCCTTTCAGCATATACCAAGACAGAGCCAGATTTATAAACAAAGTACATATTGTTATCATTGTAGGATGTGATCAGTGTGATCCAAGATCCTGTAACTGAAAAAGTCCTTTCTGGGAGGGCCAGGGAAGTCTCAATGAGGAGAGAAGGCTATAATCACCCAGCCAAGTGAACAACTAGGAGAAGACAAAACAATAAGGACAAAGGCCAACAGTATAAAGAGCTTGGCATGTCCATGGCACAGAGAGAAGACCCATGCTATTCAAGCACAATGAGAGGAGAATGGTCTGAGCTGCAGCCTCATATCCTCCTCTGGGAGGAAGGCCAGAGCCAGATCCCACAGGACCTCATGGTCTGTAGTGAAGTGTATTGATTTTCATTTTATCCCAAGATCATTGGGATGCCTTTGATGAGCTTCAAATAGAGAATGAAATAATCAGAATGTGTAATAGGAAAAAAATAACAGAAGACCAGCAGGAGCATTGAAGCCCATAAATAACTGTAAATGACTTTCTTGTCTAGACATAAAAGGAAAGGAATGAATAAAGATAACGGAGTCAGTAGGAAACAGAATAGAACTATGGCAGCCATCCATAAAAATAATTGAGTTAATTCCCACCTGCTGGAGCTAACATGGGTTCTCTGACACAGAGACAACAGAAAGAGCCAGGGAAAGCAACCAATGATAACTGTAGGGCACATGGAAGGGTGCCGAGGAGCAGGAGACTCCTAGGGTGAAAAGATTTTCATCCAGCTCTATCCCTGAGGCATTCTAGTGTGAGAGGCTCCACTCTGGGGAAGGAGTGACCAATGTTCATCCCAAAGAACCAACAGCCAGTACAAGCTGAGAGAAGACCGTTGTCTTATTGTTCGGGAACGCCCTGGAAATATTGGGAATCTGAGCAGTGAATCAAAGTATCTCAAAAGCTAATGCCCATTTAGAAAGGAAGACGTGAATGGTGAATGCTGTTTTTTCTGAGGCCGAGTTGACTACAGGAAGTGGAAGTGGGTAAGATAAGAACTAAACTGTGTCCTCCAAGATTGTATATGTTGAAGTCCTAAATCCCAGTGTAAGAGCATTTGAAGATGGAACATTTGGAGGTAATTATAGTTAGGTAAGTGAGGAGGGTGGGCCCTTGTAATGATCTAAGTGCCCTTTTTTATGAGAAATAGGACATTTATTTAATATCATAGTAACTTTTCACAAGATATGAATTAACTACTTTTAAATGGCAACTATAACATAATTTATAATTACAATGAAAAAACCACCTAAACAAAGTGATACATATTAACATCACCACTAACAGGACAAACCAAATTCTTATGTTTCCTAAAATGATGCACTTGAGAGCACAGTATTACTTTTTTCTGCCAAAAATTGTAAGTCATGAGGAAAATCAGATGAACCATAGACTGGGAGACATTCTACTTTAAAAAAACATCAAGATTGTGGAAGACAGGGAAAAACTAAAGAACTGTCCCAGATTGAAGAAGGCTGATACATATAAGAACTAAAAATAATGTGATAATGGGTTGTATCCTGGACCTATAAAGGACACAACTAAGTGCCCTTTTAAAAAGATATACCAGGGCCTAGAGCAGTGGCTCAGCAGTTACAGTGCTTGCTTGGCATGCGCAATATGCAAGTTCAAATCCCAGCACCACATACACAACAAAGTCTTGGAACAATGAAAACTAAATAAAAATAATCATTTCTCTCTCTCTCAGTGTCCCTCTCTCTTTAGGAAAAAAAAGAAAGATATACCGGTGTTATGGTTTAGATGAAAAGTGTCCCTCAAAGCTCAGTACGTGAGACAATGCAAAATGACAGAGGGGAAATGATTGGGTATGAGAACCTTAGCCCAATCAATGAATTAATTCTCTGATAGGGTTTAATTGGGTGTTAACTGTGGGCTGAGAAGGTGTGGCTGGAGGACGTGGGTCACTGGGGGTGTTCCTTTAGGGTATATATTTATATCTGATGAGTGGAGTCTGCTTCCTGGAGACATGCCTAGAGCTGTTTCTCTCTGCCACACTCTTCCACTATGATATTCTGCCTCACTTGGAGCCCCACGGAATGGAACCAGCCTTCTATGGACTAAAGACCTCGGGAACCATGAGCCCCCACATAAACTCTCATCCCCAAACTGTTCTTGTTAGTCTTTTACTCACAAGGGTGACAAAGCTGACGAAAACAACCAGAGAGTTTGCGCTTTTCTCAGTGCTCACATAGGTCATGTGATCATACAGTGAGAAGGAGCTGTCTGCAACCCAGAGAGAGCTTCAGCAGAACCCAACCACACTGGTATCCCAACTCAGCCTTGCAACTGTGAGACTGGTATCCCAACTCAGCCTTGCAACTGTGAGAAATTCTTTGCTGTTCGCATGGCATTTAGTTATGGCAGCCCAAATATGGCGAATATTTGTTCCAGAGTAAAAGTTGTAACACATTTTAAGTTTTCCTTGAAGGCATAGTACATGAAATCAACTTTTAAGAGAAAACCTTAAAGCAGAAAATAATGTGATTGTCAGTTAATTTTATGAATTTTCAGAACATTTGCTGCCCCTTTCTGGGGAATATTTATGTTTTCCCACCCTTTTAATGTCAGACTTAGCACTGTGACTAGCTGACAAATGATATATGAGCAAAGGTGACATGCCATGTTTATATCATGGTTCTAGCTTAGCATAACCTATCTTTAATCTCTGCATAAAACCTGCAGAGATCCAGATAAACTGAATGGACTTCCAATATGAGCAAGAAATAAACCTTTGCTGGTGTAAATCAGATTTGGTATTATCTGTTCCTATCAAGAGAGAGAAGGAAGGAATCAATTTTATTTTTATCTGCTTTTTGTTTTTCCAACATTTAATTGTGTATGTGGTGCTGGTATTTGAACCCGAGTCCTCACACATGCCAGGCAAGTGCTCTACTGCTAAGCCACTGCTCCAGCCTGCTTTCTACAAATTTTTTTGAGATGCTGATTTGCACTGACTCTCCAGAGAACTTCTATTCTATAAGCTGTAGATTTTGTTTTGTTTTACTTTGACTGGATCTTCCTAAGCTCTATGTGCTAATAAATATTTGCCCAATTCAAATGAACTGAACTAAATCAAATCGAAAAGCAAGATAGTTCTGTGGAGAAACAGACCATTTTTTATTTTTTTATTCTCAAAGAAAGTGGGGAGACCTAGGTTTTCTGACTCAGGTCTCTTGGAAAGACAGGCATACAGGAGTTTCTAGAATCCTCACTACACACCTAGTCACACCTCACCCTAGGCAGTACATCAGAGGGCTGCCAAGCAAACTCCTCAAAATCCCTCTACTACAGACAGACACTTGAAAATCTACCCTTATCACCTCCTCCGCCCTACTTTTAGCAATAGTGATCTCAAGGCTTTGTTGGAAAAATTAAAGTATCTATCTTTTCTTTACGTTCCCTTCAAAATGCTTAGGGACCAGTGACAGAGGAAAACAACCTTGTTAATAGCTCTCTTGAAACCTGTTTTTTATCTGAGCATCCTTCTAATAGAGAGCGTATCAATAATAAGTACCTGCATTTTCCACCTCCAGGAGAGCCCAGGGAGGCCCATCAACCACCCCACACAGTAAGTTGAGTCCAGATGGGGTCTCCAGGGAGCTACCTGAAGAGAAAAATAAATCCAGCCTCCCCTGTCGGGGACTCAAAAACAAGCAGCACAATAAAGATCTGTGATACAATACTCTGGGGTATTTGCATTGTAATAAACCATGTAAGTAATAAAATGGATTAAGGATTATATTATTAATAGCTATTGTATAACAATAATAAGTGATGGAACTAGCAACTCAATATTTGAAATTAATTAATATAAGTGTGCCAGTAAGGTTATACCAGAGAGACAAGTGAAATGTAGATGAAACTATCTTTACATGAATCAATTGTAAGGCAAGGAGCAGCAGTAAGCTTTCTAGTTTACTTATATTAATTTTGGATATTAGCAATAACAACTTGTGCTTTCAAATCCCATAAAATGCAAAGCTACCATGAAATAGAATTAACAGGGAGCTTTAGCAATTCATTAAGCTGAACTTCAGTGGCAGCATCATCTTTTTGGCCAATACAGGAATATATGTCTGCACATACATTATTTATGATACCATTTGAGACTTACATAAAATATAAGTTGAAAGAATGTGTTGCTTTCAATAATTCACAAAGGTAGAAAATAACAGCAAGGGGAATTGAGAACAAATCTCGCTTTTTCTCCTACTATAATATACAGATATTGCCTCTGTGCCT
Source organism: Aplodontia rufa (assembly GCA_004027875.1). Classification (NCBI taxonomy): domain Eukaryota; kingdom Metazoa; phylum Chordata; class Mammalia; order Rodentia; family Aplodontiidae; genus Aplodontia; species Aplodontia rufa. The sequence goes on from PVKS010041317.1 coordinate 8,755, forward strand.
TCCAATACAGATTCTTAATTTGAACCCGACAAACCTCATACTATGAAGAGATTAAAGGGGTATCTGAGGGAAGAAACATAGATGCTCTTTGTGGTGCATAATCGTGTTTGCAAGCATGTTAATCAAATCTGGGTGTTTGCTAACTCGATAATTAAATTTGCAAATGATTGGAAATATTTGCCACAGAAAGGTGTAAAGTCATTCCTAAAATCCTAATGACAGCCCCAGCAATATGTGTACACCTCTTGAGGGCCCACCAAGGATAGATGGTATTAAAAACATAATTGGTTTTAAAGCACATTATATTAATTTTTTTCCTATGGTTCGTTGTTTCTTCTTTGCATTCACCTTTCAGGTCATTTCCAGCTTCTTGAGCAAGGAGTCCAGAACTCAAAGGAACTACTATAGAACTTTGCTTATTTTCATATAGTCCAACTAGAAACTCCAGAATGTTCCATTTTTATTGAATATTATGCCCTCTGAAATGACAATATCAAATTAAGTAATAATGAGGAAGAGCCATCAAATGCATTTGAAATCTGACAAAGGCCACACTGTTTAAACAGTAAAGCAAAATCAAGAAACAAACATAAACCTAAGTGGAACACAATTGGAAAGCTAATTTAAATCACTATAAATTTTTTAAAATTAATTTACTAGGTCCACTTTGAGCTCTTCCATGTAGTTTCACACTAGACCTGATATGTTGCAATTACATGACAGATAAAAGTATTATGTTTGAATCAGAAGTATTAAAGTGATGCATGAACTTTCAGCTGCAGTAAATGAGTTTCTAACAGAATGCCCAACCCCTTCTTGGTGAAAAACCGCACACTTCCCAATATTTAGCAGCTTCAGCTAGAACGCTGCTTAGAGTGTTCTTTCGAATGCACACATGAATATGAGGTCAAGAGTCTTAGGGATAAACTGGTTGGCAAGCTATAGAAATGATGCCCTAGTCTTACCATGTACACAATTGTTCGCATCACAGAGCTGAAGAGCAGCAACACGGTTAATCTCTGCATGTTTATTTCTAGCCATCTATTGACCTTAAGGGTCAATATGATTTACTCACATTCACTAAGGGTTATTAAAATATTGTACAAAGTTGATGGAAAAGTGTTATTGCTTTTGTAATAAAAATGACTTTCATGGAGCAGTTTATACATAATTATTATTAGATTTTACTTCCTGTCCTCCTCTTTGCCTCTTCAGTTTCACAGTTGGTAACAGTTGATTATTTGTGCTGTCTAGTGGCATTCTTTACTTTTTATTTGTATAGTACCATGAATGTGGATAATGCTTTCCAGGACTTAAATTATAAATGTGGTAGCTCTCTGCCCCAGATAGCTCCAAGGCTCCTGTCTTTACAAAGGACATCAGGGGGAAAGCACTTGATTTGCCCTCAGAATAATGTGATGCTGGTAAATGTCCAAATTAAGAGATTTGAATGATACTAGAAATTTCATACTTCTCCAGATTACTCCAGGCAGCCAAAGAGATGCTGTTTGAAAACGCATCAAATGAATTGCAAACCTTTTATATCACAAAAATAGAACCATCGCTTTAGAAAAACCTCATAGCCACCAGCAGACCTAAACAGAACAGCTAATGTGAGCTGCACGGAAGTCTAGCAATGGCTGCATGTAGGTGGAAAAAGAAAGAAAAAACAGAACAAAGAGAAGGGATAGAAGACAACAGATTATCAATCATCACAAAAACATTTATTAAACACAGTATCATGCAAGGTAAAACATAGATACGCTTGCTGCCAACTTGGAATTTAGCATCTAAGCTGTAACTTGAGAAAAAGAATCCAAGTAAAAACACAAAAGTTATTCAAGAATAAACTAATAAAGAGAAAACCACATGAAGACAAGATAAAAGTAGGAGATAGCAGAAAAGATGATTTTAAAAATTTAGTTGAATTAGGACCTTATTATAAAGCATGACTATAACGATATGATCATATATATCCAACATATCTATATAACTCAGCCTCATTACCACACTATATTTTATTTCCCACAGCTTCATACTAAAGCATAAACCAGAAAAGAAATATCCAATTTAAACTGGTCTCTTCCTTAGGGGAAAGTAGTAAGGTAACATGATTCTGATTCAGGATTTAATAAGTACCTGGTAAGAGTTCAACATGTTTTTTAAAATAAATGAGTGACTCCAAATTCACTATTACTCATGAATTACTCCATGGAACTATGGATATATTTTTCACTTTGGGTATATAGATTTTATTATTTATCTTCATTTATTTATTTATGTACTTATTTAGTTGAAAGCTAGGATTGAACCCAGAGCTTTGTGCATGCTCTACAGCACCCTACCACCGTGCTACATTTCCAGTCCAAGTAGGTACATTTTAGAAATTCATATTCTATGTCATTCTATGCACAACATTTCAGATACAAGGAAATATCCATCAAGCTTCTATCATCAGAACTCGATGCAAAATCTCAGAATACGTAGTTTGTAATTATAAATTTTAATTTTAATTTAGATTGCAGTTTATTTTTTCTTTAGGAATAAGAACAAGAAATTACAATAAGATTCAGATTAAGCTAACATTTATTGAACACATTGAAATATGTGCCATACTCTATTACAAATTCTTCCACAGTACGATAAAAATCAATGGAATTTTTAATTTGTCACTATGAGAAAAGGCCAAGGGAAATATAGATAGCAGGGAAAAATATAAAATTAAGTGAACAACATACCAAGGATTCTCCACTCCTATTTAAGAGAGAATAAATAAAAATATCCCCACATGAGGGAAACAATAGTAAGTCAGAAAAAGTTTAGTGGAAATAATGATTTTAAAATTAGTGCATAAAGTCAGGCTCAGTGGCACACTCCTGTAATCCCAGCGACTTAGGAGTTTGAGGCAGGAAGACAGCAAATTTGAGGCCAATCTGGGAAACGTAGTGAGGTACTGTTTTAAATTTTCAAAAAAGAGCTAGGGATATATACTCAGTGAGTAGAACGTCCTTGGGTTTAATCCCTAGTACCAATAAATAAATAAATAAATGCATCAAGTTAGAGGTTTTTTTTTTTTCCATTCTACTCTGAGAACTCATCTTAATGTTCTGAGGGAAAGAGGGAAATAAAATACAAACACCGTCCCCAGAGAAAAGGAAACTCTGAATCACAAAGTGAGAGGAAGCGCCCGCAAAGCACTGAAGTTCAAAGAAGAATGCAGGAAGAAAAGGGGAAAGCTAGAGAACACTAGCCAAGTACCACTCTTGGGAGAGTGGATGCCCTGGAGTTTACAAGAACACAAAGAAAACAAACAAAGAGCAATGCATTATTTGCAATAGCGGAACAGACTATGGAGACCGGAGGCAGTGCCGTACTTGACCCCAATTGGTACAGTCCAGAAAGTACAGTAGGAGATGGGCTCAGCCTGTGGTGGTACAGGAGAAAAGACTGGGCTATAGGAATAGCCCTGAAGTGTACACATAGCTCCCTCCACAATCCCCCACCTCTCTCTCTCTCTCTCACACACACACACACACACACACACACACGTCATACGGAGAATTCTAGTCAGTTCTGTTCCCTTCCCACCATGAACTTCTCACAATAGATAGTGGAAGAAGAATTAGTCAAGATTGAGAAGTATTACAATTTTATAAATAGGATAGTATTATAATATAAATAGAATATGATATAAGGAACCACTAAAAGATCTATATAATATGGAGATAATTAGGGAAACACTGAGAATACATTATCAAAAGTAAAGTATTCTCTCTCTCACCCACACAAACACATACACAACACAGTAAAGAGCAAACGAAAAGTATCACCTTGAATTTTCAGTATGTAACTAGTTTGTTTAATACAGGAGCATATAGGAGCTGAAGTGGTGGCTTAGTGGTTTCAGCACTTGCCTCACACACACATGGACACAGGTTTGAACCCCAGCACCACGTACACAACAAAGTGTCAGAGCGGCAAAGTCAAATGAAAAACTCAATAAAATTGATTCTCACTTAAAAAAAACAAAGGAGCATATAGGATAAGACAAAGATTGTGCTCAAGAAAGAATAACAGTGCACACGTCCGTACAGGTGGTTGCAGTGGGAAGCAGTGTGGACGGCCCTAACAAGAGACATCCGACTGGAAGCTACACAAAGAATTGATGGAACATAGTTGGAATGATAGAGGACATGTTTGAACTGGCAAACTAAGTGAAGCAGAAGTAAATGAAGAGTTGAAGGAGATCGGGAACGAACATTATAATATAGAATGGAGACAGAAAGAGCAATGAAACACAAAAACGTGTTTGCAAATAAGAGAATTAAAAGAAATGCAGAAGAGACTAAAATTTAAGCATATCATTTAAGAAACTTTCCAGAACTAAAAAGGATTTGAATCTATAAAATGTAAATCATACTGTACTGCAAAAAGAAAAACTGATAGACAGCAATCAGACCAAAGGTATTTCTTAATAAAGTTATTAGCTTTCCAAGATGAGAATATTTAAAAAAAAACTCTCTTTCCCTCTCTCACTCCCTCTTTCTCACTCTCTCTCACACACAACTAACAAGTCAGCTATAAAATGAAAAAAAATCCGACTGATACTAGGTTTCTCCCTAACAGTGCTGAAAAAGAAAGGGTAATACTGCAAAGTATTCAAAAGAAGAACGTTTGGCTCATAATTATTTCCTAGGCAAATAATGTTTCAAGTAGAATGAACATTTACAAATATCTTCTCAAAAATCAAGTCAAATAGAAAATAAATTTCAGCCAAAAAAGTGATAAAATCTATGTGAAAATGTGTGATACTGAGTCATTTTAAGATTCAGATGATGATGAAAGCCAATGTGAGGATTATGGTTAGAGAATGAAACGCGTTATATGTGCTGACAAAGCAAAAATGGAGGAAGCTGGAGAGTGAGGTATTTTGAGCTGGGGGAGTTGCAACATTTTATGTGATAAGTCAAATAATAGTTGTAAACCTTTTTGAAGTTGTAAAGATAAACACTGAAAAAAGGAGAACTGAACAGAAATTAGCTTCACCATTGTTCTGAAAGCATAATGTAAAATATGATAAAAAAAACCAACATGGAACACATATATTTCACATAAAAATGCAAATGTGAGATAAACTCACTTATGAGACACAGATTAGAACTTAATTACATACTGTGTTAAAGAGAGATACCCAAAACTAAGTGACTAAGAAACATGACAGGACTAATAAATAAATCCCAAAACTGACATTAGAACTAGAAATATGAACAGTAAAAATTAGAATATCACTAAATATCTAGTGAAGAAATACAGACATAAAAACGGGGTAAATCTAATTTTCAGAATTTATATATATATTATTTCAGTAGAAGCTTGTTTGATTGTTCAACAAATAAATTTCTGAATAAAATTTTAAAAAGGTAGGAAAAATTATGGTAAAAATAACCTCAGATAAATTGAATTTGAAAATTTTTAAATCCCAGTGAACTTCCTTTTAGTAAATAAATTTGAGAACCTTTCTTAGATAAGACAGAGATTCTAACAGTTTGTAACAAACAGAAAATATTACTGAAGCTCAGCATCTCACCTGTGTCCTTGATCCAGACAGATTTGTAGGAAAAATCAGAGAAACAGAGAACTCTAACGTTGTTTAAAATGATTCAAGGCATATAAAAATAATTAAAACTTCCAAAATATTTTAAAAGAAAACCTTAAAGAATATTTTTATGTTTCCTGAAAAAAACTTATTTTATTAGATAAATATGGAGTTACAATTGAGGGAGAAACATTGTCAAACAATCAAGAACAAATGTATATGTACATAGCTAATGAAGGCTAGTCCCATGTCATGGATCAATCCCTAAGCACAGTAACAAACATAGTAAATAAAATGCTGAAAAATGCAGCAATTAAGTAAAAAATAATTTTCCATGGCAAGGTGTGGCTTATCTTAGGAATACAAAAGAAGTTCTGTTTTGATATTACTTTCCATAATAACATATTTAAAGTGAAAATTTATATTATTACCTTATGGAAGCCTAAAAGTCATCTAGTAAATTTCAACATTGCATCATGATAAGACCAAAACACTTAACAAAACAGAAATAACTATATATTTTTAAATATTGTGACACTTATTTGAATGTGATAATGCATATGTCAAGTATGACCTAAAAGTAAACATCATATATAATAGGAAAACATTAACAGGTATTTAGTTGTTTCATTAAAGAGAAACAGATACATTATATCTCCGACATTTTTTAATATTGATCTGGAGTTACTAGCCAAAGCAATTACATAATAAAAATACATAAGACAGAAAAGTACTATAACGAAGTATATAAAATTATGATTATTTTTAGATGATATTTTAAAACTAGATGTTTTAAGAAAATGAACTCAAAAATAAAACTAAATAATTCAATGAGGAAGTTACTTGCCAGAAATATAATAGCTGGCCAAATATTACCTTCATATTAAAAACAATCATTTAGATGATATAATGGAAGGAGATACACTATTTTAATACTAAATATAAATTTTGAAATTTGCAATTGAAAATAGCAATGATTATTAATTTCCCCCTTCCCTATATTCATTCTCTCTCCTGCTTTGGCTAGTATAACTCCTTGAGTTTGGGGCATGTACACATCTGCCCATGTGGACACTCCATGTCCAAGCCTTTCTTGCAGCTACCTGTGGAATATGTCTCTTTTAGGAGCCAAGAAAGGTGAACAAAATTAATATAAGAGAAATTCATGATCATTCTAAACATTCTGAACCTCTTTTTTTCCTCTCAATAAGCTAAAAGGTGGGGGAGACACTAGTAAACTGCCTTTTATGACAAGAACAAAAGTAATGACCTATAGGAAAATGGAGCAAGATGAAAGAAGCTACCCGAGCTGGCTCCAGAAAAATAAACAGAGCGCAGCATCACTCACAGTGCAAAGGTTCTCTTGTTACATAATCATAAGTTTACTGTGCTTGGTTTGTCTTGCTCTGTTTTATTTATTCGTATATAATAGCAACTGAACCCAGACCATAACTAATAGCAAAAAAAGAAACATTCTCTATGCTCTATATGATGAAAATTTTAGAATACTTTTAAGCCACAGAAAATGCTTGAATAATTGGAGAATGAAAAGTCACATTGTGCTTTAGATAAGAAGATAACATCTTCTCTGTTTAATCTATGAATCTAATACACACACACACACACACACACACACACAACCCACAAGCATATTTCTCTTGGAAACAGAAAAAGTAAAATGAAAAAATTATTAAGTAAAATTATCTATAAAAATTCTACAAAATGGGGACGGGAGCTGTGGCTCAGTGGTGCCTGGAATGTGCGAGTA
>PVKS010041318.1:0-16095 GCA_004027875.1 Aplodontia rufa
TAAGGAAGGACATTCTGACTCGTGTTATAACAAGTGAAATAAGCCAGTCACACAAGGACCAATACTGCATGATTACACTTATGTGAACTATACAGAGTGGTCAAATTCAGAGACAGAAAGTAGAGTCAGGGTGGCCAGAGGCTGGAGGGGTGGGGTGTAAAGTCTTTAATTGGGACAGAGTTTCAGTTTTGGAAAGTTCTAGAGACAGGAAGTAGTGATGAGCACACAGCAGCATGAATGCAGTCAATGCCCTTGAGCTGCACACTTAAAAATGGTTAATATGGGTCATGTGTGGTGGCACACATCTGTAATCCCAGTGGCCCCAGAAGCGGAGGAAGGAGGATCCCAAGTTCAAGCCCAGCCTCTACAACTTATGGAGGCCCTAAGCAACTTAGCAAGACCCTGTCTCAAAATAAAAAATAAAAGGACTGGGAATGTGGATCAGTGGTTAAGCGCCCCTGGGTTCAATTCCTGATATCAAAAAAAGAAAAAAAGTTAAAAATGGGGCTGGGGATGTAGCTTGATGTTAGAGGGTTTTCACACTCTATCTCCAACAGTACAAAAACAAACCCAAACACGCCATGGATTTCATGACTTATGTAGCCTACCACAATTGGAGTTATTTAAAAGTTGCAGATTTTCTGACACAGAGTTGTCAGAAAATGTCATTGCTGCTGGGGAATTCATGGAGGCTTCAAAAAGAAGATAGGTATTGATCTTCCACTTTTTCTTTAATTCCAGATGAAATAATCCCTCTCTATAACTAAACTGTCCACTGAGACAGCCACTCACTGTATATGGCTTATGAGTGTCTCAAATGAGTTTAGTCAGAATTGTGATGTATTTTTAGTTAAAACAACCACCAGCTACTGAATAGTCAATATGAAAACAAAATAATGTAAAGTACCTCAACAAGTTTATATTGGTTACATATTAATATTTTGAATGTATCAAAATAATAATATGTTTACAGAATTCAAAAAAAAGTTGCAGATTACCATACTACATGTCTGAAGTTTTAAAAAACAAATAAAATGATATTTCTTCTTAGCAAAAGTCACAAAAACATGGCTGGGAAATATAAATAACAGACAAATGGTCCTGCTCAGACTTAGCTCTAGGGGGACTGGAGAGGGTCCCCAGGAACAGTTGATTTCCAGAGCTGGGGATGGGGAAACTCTGTTTTCCTCACAGCTGATCAATTTCCTTAATGAGAGCACCCAGAGGTCTATCAGGCTTGGGGGACTCGGGAGAGGTTTCACTGTTCCCAAGATGGCTTTGGGGCTCTAAGTTTGCCCTCCACAGGCTGCATGAGGATGCCCTGTGGATGCCTCGTCTCAGTTTCTGGTGGAAATAAGCTGCTGGGTTCCTACCAGGTCCCAGAGCTTCAGGGTGATTCTCCATTAATTTGGAGTAGCTAATGAAGAGCGATTAACAGCTTCCAGGGAGCCTGGCACCCTCTGTTTAGAAGTGGTTAATCAGGGCTGTCTGAAAAACATGCTTTTCATGCTCCTGAAAGTTCTGGGTTGCAGTTTTAAACAGCAGTTTTAAACAGTTCTGTTTAAAACTGGGCCCACAGCCAAGTGAGTTCACACACAAGGCTTTTTTTTTTAATTTTTAAATTTTTACTTTTTACTTTTGAACAACCATACAAGTTTTTAACAAAATAATATAAAATGTGTATAGTTTCTGGATACTAGATTTACCCCCCAGGAGTGCCCCTCCCAATTTCCTACCCGTATCCCTCCCTGCTCTTACTCACAATATCTCTAGAAAAGTATTAGGCTGTATAATATTACACCTTATCTGGACCATCTGGTCCATGATAATGGACCATCTTTCTGAATGGCTAGGGTCTAGTTCCAACCTCCACAGATGAGTGGAGACATTTGACCCTTGGATCTCTGGGTTAAGCTGATATTACTAGGAATAATTTCTTCCATAGCCATCCATTTACCTTCAAAGGCTGCAACATCATTGTTTCTAATTGCTGTGTAAAATACCATGGTATAAATGTAATACAGTTTTTGGATCCATTCATCCAGTGAGGGACATCGGGGTTATTTCCATAGTCTAGCAATAGTAAATTGAGCTGCTATGAACATAGATATTGCTGTGTCACTATAATGAGTTGATTCTAAATCACCTGGAAAGATACCCAGGAGTGGAATAGCAGGGTCGTATGGTGGGCTCATTCCTAGTTTTTTGAGGATTCTCCACACTGCTTTACAGAGGGGCTCTACCAGTCTGCAGCTCCACCAACAGTGTGCTAGTGTCCCTATCTCTCCACAGCCCCTCCAGCATCTATTATTGTTTATTTTCTTCATTTTTGCCATTCTGACTGTCATAAGGTGATATCTTAATGTGGTTTTCATTTGCATTTCTCTGTTTACTAATGATTTAGAGCACTTTCTTATGTATTCATTGGCTTGATCAATGCCAGCTGTTGAGAAGTTTCTATTTAGCTCTTTAGCTAATTTATTAATTGGGTTGTTAGTGTTTTGTAGTTGAGATTTTTGAGGATTTTCACAAGGCTTTTTTAATGAAAGGGTCTGTTTGGGTAATGAGAGCAGCTTGCTGAGCCCCTAAATCTGCAGGATATTAAGTGTTTTCCTTACATTTGCTGTGAGAGTTGGGCTTAGCATCCTTCCTTCCCCAGGTAGAAAAGCACCTGGAGTCACAGGCTTGGAGGAAGAGTGACACTTTGGATTTTTATTTATTTATTTATTTTTGTAGCAGGGATTGAACCCAAGGGTACTTAACTGCTGAGTCACATCCCCAGCCCTTTTTATTTAAAGAAATAACTGAAATGAATATATAATTGTAAACAAGAAAAGTTCCAGGAAGAAATAAAGGAAGTTCTAGATTGTTTAGTAAATGAAAGACCTGTCTAGTCAGTGCTGGCAAAAGACTTCCTTAGGAAGTGATGATTAGAAGAATTTGAAGTTTGAGGAGTGTAATAATCAGGAAAAAACACAGATGTCTCAGCACTAATTGTAAAGTAAGGACCAAAAGCAGCTAAATAAAGCTTTTATTTGAATGGAGAGCTCTCAGACCATATTCACTGGGCCAGCAGAGTGAGGGCAGGTAGGGGAAGAGGAACCAACCCTCTTCTTATGGCCTGTGCTGGGCCAGGCTGTGACTTTATCCAGGGTGGGCAAAGGAGGTCTTTCAGAGATTAGTTGGTTATTCCCACCAATCATCAAGTGCTTATGTGATGTCACTGGGGCTTATTTGTCAGTATCTGATTATTTGTTTCTTTCACGTGTGTGGGCTGCCTAATGCCTCACCCAGCTGCTTGGATTCAACCTAATGATGATTTAATTGGACAAACAATTGGGATAAAGATTGTTGTGAGGTCTTATGGAGAAAGAGGAAATAATTGTTTTATAATGGAAGAAACTAGAAGATACAGTGGGAATATTCAATCTTGGTGCTTCAGAAAACAATTTATAGAAGAGGTGATATTGCCTTAATTTTTGAAAGAGAAAACAGATTTTGCTGGGTGAAAATTTGAAAGGGCAGCCAGTGCTCTGCAGCATCATTATTCATACTGTTTGTAGGCCTGCTTATCATTTGCTGTAGAAGGATCCACAAGTGTGGAGAGGGTAGCAGTGGTAGATCAAGGTGTAGAAATGACCAGATGCGATTGACTGTCTCTTTTAGTATGATAAAGTGACCCTCTTTGTCCTTTCTGACTAGTTTCAGTTGTAAATCAATTTTGTCAGAAATTTGAATCACCATGCCAGCTTGCTTTTTTGGGCTGCAGGCCTGGTAGACATTTTGCCATCCTTTCACTTTCAGCCTGTGTCTATTTTTGAGTGTCAAATGTGTCTCTTCCAGACAACATATGTTGGATGTTGTTTTTTGATTCAGTGATCCAGTCTGTGTCTTTTAATGGGGTCTTTGAGACCATTCACAGTCAAAGTTAGAATAGATATGGGAGGCTGAGTCTCAGAGTTTGTAACAATTACAGAGTTTTGAGACATCTTGGAAGTAAATTTGTGTATAATATGATTATTCACTCGCCCTTGTTTAAGGATTTAGGATATCATTGGCATTTTCTTCTGAATGGAGAACATCCTTGAAAATATTCTATAGTGCAGGATTTGTGTTCATGTATCTTGCTAGCTTGAGTTTATCATTGAAGTATTTAATTTCCCCATCATATTTGAAGCTGGGTTTTGCAGGGTATATTATCTTTGAGTGGAAGTCATTTTTTTAACACTTGAAAGATATTATTCCAAGCTCTTTTAGCCTTCATTGTTTGCTATGAAAAATCCCCAGTGATCTGAATTGGTTTGCCTCTGAATGTGATTTGGGGCTTTTCTCTTTGCTGCTTTTAGAATTCTCTCTTTAATTTCGCTGTTATTCATTTTGTATATGATATGTCTTGGTGATTTTCTCATTTGATTAGGTCTGTTTGGTGTTCTATAAGCATCTTGGATAAAATATTCCAGATCAATTGTAAGATGAGGGAAGTTCTCAATTATGATTTCACTTAAAAGTTTCTTGATGCCTCTTGTTTGCTGTTTGGGGTTTTCCTCCAGGCCAATGATTCTCAGATTATTATGCCTCATCTCATCAAACATTATTTGGAAGTTCTGATTATATAATATAAGTTGTTTATCTTGTTTATCTTCTTTGAATTCGACATTGTTTAGCCAATCTTCATTTTCTGATGTTCATTCTTCAAGAGCTGAAGTTCTATTTTCAGTGGAGTATACTCTGGTGTTGGTATCTTCCAGTGAAGATTTGATTTGGTTAACTGTGTTTTTCAATCCTGATAGTTCTGCTACATCTCTTTTCAGAATGTCTATTTCTTTGCATAGGTGATCTTTCCTCTCATGGAATTGCCTTATTTCCCTGGAAACGTTGTATTTCATGTCTTAAAATTGTTCTCTGATCTCTTTCCTTATTTCATCTCTAAACTCTTTGAATTACTAATCATAATGCTGATACAATATCTTTGGTTTTAATCTAGGGCCCCGGCTATGGGTTCCTTGGGTGGAGAGCTGTGGGGTTGAGGTGGTGAGTTATTTCCCCTTCTCTTCATTTTCAGAATCAGAGAGTGTGTCTTATAGTTCAACCTTGTTACTATTGCTGGAGTAATTGGAGCTTCTTATGGCTTTGATTCATTGTGATGGGGAGCTGTTTTTCAAGACAGACCTAAAGATGCCAGACTGTTTTGTGAGGACTTGAGAGGATATAGGTGCAGATACCAGTCCGTTTCAACTAAAACAGATGTGCTGGTGACTAGCACCAATAGAAGCAGTTTTCTTTGAGAGACCTCTCACAATATATTATGATAGTAAGAAAGTACCTGTTTTGAAGTGTGTCTGTTTCTTCAGATAGCAGGGTCTCTGAAAGTGGGGAGAAGAAATGACTAGGAAGTCAAGGAGGTGAATTGGGGAGGTATAATAGACACCTGCCTTAGAGTTAAGAGGAACAAGGGATTATGGGGGAGTCGATTATTCTATTGGCAATAAGGAAAACATAGAAATGGGGTGCAGGTGAGGTATAGACTTTGGGTGAGGATGAGAGAAAAATGCTAATATTTGGGAATTTCCAGAGTACAGGGGAGGAAAAGGTTTGTATGGAGCGTTGTTATCTTCACTCACCAGAGGGTGAGTCTGTGTTGCTATCACGAAATGTTTTCCTGGTTGGAATCCAATGGTATAGGAATAGCACTTGGGTTCAAGAAGACATAGAGAAAGTAGGAACCAATACACACAGATAAATATTTACATCCACCAACACCAAATTCAGTACTGATTGTAAAGCAAAAAAGGATGGAAGAAAACAAAACAACAATAACAAAAAAACCACAGTGACAACCACAGTGACATTAAAAATTTAAAAATATTATAGTCCAGCTAGATCCCTGTTTAAAAAAAAACAAGAGGCACATGGAAAACAAAATAAAACTGATTGTGAAAGTTCTGAGTTTTTCGCCCCCTAGGTCAGTGAGTATGTACCATCGGGGATATGTTCAGATCTGTCATATGGCTGGGGATTCTTCACAGTTCAACTTGTCTGGGGAGAAGCAGTTTGGATAAGTCTGGTGATCTGGATTTTCTTAGAGAATCTCCTCAAAATTTTCTGTTGCAAAGGAGTATGAGAACCTGTGGTCTAACACTTCTTGCGAGGATAGATTTCAGCTCCCCCTGGACTGTAATCCTGAGGTGATTACTTTCTGTCTGTCCACACTATAGAATTACTTGGGCCTCGGGTCAGAAGCTTTAGACAATCCAGTTGATGCTCGTGTAGATGTGTGGGTCTCTGACTGATCCAAGGAGAGTGGCCAGCCTGAAACTCTATGCCTCAGAATCACTGGATACCCACTCTATGTTACTTATGGTCTTCAGAAGTCCCAAGAGCTGCTCTGCGGGGTTGACAGAAACCTGTGAAGAATGGACCAGATTGTGCAATGCTTATGTGGTTCTCAGTTGCAAGCACTAGGAGGCACCCAGCTGAAGAGGTCAAGGCCTATATGGCCTTGGCTATGCACAGGGCTCAGATGCTAAGGGGAATCCCAAGCTGTCCCTTTTATTCAAAGCTTCCTGAGGCTGATATCAGACCTTGCCTTTTTAGAGAGTTACAAGTCACTTTTGCAGAGGCTGAAGCAGACGATCTCCTTGAGAAGGATGTGCCCTGCTGCAGCAAGCTCTGTTCACAGACTCCTCCTATTCATGTGTGTAGAGGGGCAGGCAGAAGGTTGCCATCCAAGAGTTTTGGGAGCTGGAGAGGGGATGGGCAGTTACACACAGCCCCCAGGGCAGATGGCCAGATTGGGGTGGTGGTAACTTCTCTCTTTCTGATCGTGGGAACTTATGCCCTAATCACTGTTGATCAACCTTCCCTGCTCTTGCGTGCTGGTGCCAGAGATTATGAAAATCATCTCTTGTAAACCATGAGCACAGGTGGAGAATTGTTGTCCACCGTTATTGAGCTGAAGTTCTTGTGCTGAATCCTCTCCTACCCCTGCTCTGCTGGTAGCAACCGGAGGTGGAGAGGGAAATCCCAGTACCACAGAGTCCCCTTGGGAGATGGCCAAATCTCGGGGTAATAGATTTTCATTTTCTGACCGTAGTGTCTGAGAACCCAAGACCACTTTTGCTGAGCAAGGAGCCCCACCCACAGGGAAACAGTACAATGGCGAGCTGGAAGCTACTGCTCTCACAAACAGCTGTAAGTTCCCTAATGTGAGCAATTAATTCCCAGAGCTTTATATCAAGTTCATGTAAATTAAGAGCAATCAGTTCAGTAAGTTCACAGCCAGATTAGGGTATTTGATTCAGAAACTTGCTCTGTTTCCTCCCCTCTGGATTAGTTCCCCTTCTCCCAAGTGTGGGACTGATTACATGGGTGCCACAAACTTCCTCCTTTACATTTGTTAATGCACCACGCTATTCCTTTGGAGTTAAAAGAATTATCAAGGGAGTAATGTTCCCCCACACTAGGAGCTTTGTCCTACCATGGGAATCTGGGTGCACTCCTGCAGTGTGAGGTGATTTTCAGGAGCATCTTAGAGTCACTGTTGGGGGGTGGTCTCCATCTTGGGGTTCTGCAATGTAGTTTTTTTACATAGTAATTTTTAACACTTATTATTATTTATTAGGTAGTACTTTGACTGTGACCTGAACCTGATTGGCACCATTAAAACTAAACCAAAATCTCCAGGGCAACAGCCTAAGGGTAAGATGGTGAAGTACAGTTTCAATTAGGTAGTAATGTATTTTATGTTTTTTTTCTTTTTAAACCATTTTGAGAATTAAACCTGAAGGACACTGAACAAGGAAGAGAAAGCAAGGCCTGACCTGCAGAGGCAAGCACTCTTTGCTGTGCAGGAATCAATAGGCCCTTTGTTGGCCCAATGCTAAAAGGGCTGAAGCATACTGTGGTGTGTCACAAGACACATGGATGTTGATGATTTAACTCCTCGTACTACAGGAAAAAAAGGATAAAACAGAAGGACAAGCACTGTCAAGTGACACATATTTAAAAGTCCTATGAGGTACTTGTCCTCATCACCTAGTTAATAGCCCCCATGCCTTATGAGGCTCTCAAGAACACCTCCATTGATCCCGATGGCTCAGGAAGATTGTGATGTCTCTCCACTGCAATGTGCAGGGAACAAGAAGCAGCATGGGCCTTAGTCCAGATTACCTTTCATCTGAAATACCCTGTGAAGCATCTGCCTTCACTACCCTGAGTACTTTGACTGGCACAGGTATGGCATGAGGAGCCCCCTTGTGCTCCTGAAGGACCCTACACCTGGGTCTGTCTGCATGGGGACATACCTGCATGCTACAGAGTACGTGGCTCATTAATCTATCAATTACATATGGCACTCAGTATCTTCAACAAAGATCTTTTTTTCTTAGAAAGCTCACTTTTTGATAAAATTTGGTGAAAATAAATTAGAAATGATGACTTTCAAGAAAAATATTAAGTTGCTATATTAAGGCAATGATAGGGACACTAATAGAGGAAAAAATTTAGGAAATCAAAAAGCTCGGAAGAGGGATTTTTGGCTCCCAAAGGCAGCAGTGATGTCAGTGCATCTGAAGACAATAGGCTCATGCCAGAGGTGCTCACCCTGGGCATGGAACTCAGAGACAAGCAGCAGGTGGCCTGCACTCAGTTGCCTCAGAGCATCACAAACAAAGGGCTGGGCAGTAAGGACTCACTAAGCATGAGGCTGAGTGGTGGCCAGTAGGGAAGGAAGGCCTGGACCAGATCCAACAAGCAGAAACAGGTGTTGGTTTTGCATGAAGCAGTTGTAATCTGACATGTCCTGCATACTGAACACATCTTGCAGCCTCCAGTTTTTGGCACTCTCACTGGTATAGACAGCAAGGGCCCATAAAAATTGGCTCTAAAAGGAAGTGACTCAAACTGTGAGCTGTGCTGCGGTAAAGCTACTAGAATAACTAATTAGGGGATTTGGAGGTGGCTTAATGGGGAGCTTGTACCTAGCACATGTGAGGCAACAGATTTACTCCAGCTATGCAAGAAAAGGGAAGACACAATGCAAGCCAGGAATATGAAGTTAGAATCTGCCTGGAGAAAGGACTGGCTACCTAAGAGAAAGGAGAGAGCCATTAGCACTTCAATTTACTAGTTGACCTGCTCAGAAAATTCTACTTTCATGCAAAATTTTCAATCACTTTTGCTCTATCATAAAGCAACCTAATTAGTCACAAATGTTTTCAAATCAACTATCAGGTGTATCACAGTATGACCACAAAGTTTGATATGATAACAAGATTTTAGAATATACACTTTTTGTCTTGGCAGAAAATTACAACCTCACTCAATATTTACTGACAGTGATTAACACTTTTATAAGCTAGACATTGTAAAAACAGGCCCTTGGGACTAATGGCCCCTAATACTTGTTCATAGGGTCTGTGGGAGTCACAGAGAAGCAGCACTGATCAATGTGCAACAGGCTAACTACTCCACAGCCATGCCAGGGCAGAGCGGTTTCTAATCAATCCATGGCTTCCAGTAATCAAGCAGCATGACAGCGGGTCACAAGATAGCAGGGAAGGTAAGATGTCATGGGACCAAAAGCTGAGGAGACAGCCAGGCTCAGACCATTAAGAACTTACTCCTCATACTTGTTGTGTAAGGAGGACAGCATAACTAAATGAAACCAAACCTGTGAATAACAAGTGAGGCTTCAATGCAGTTACAAGCTATGTCTAATGCAACATACATAACTGATTGCTTGAGGACTCTCTCTTTTTTCTTTTTTGGTGGTACTGTGGATTAAGTCAGGGCCTGGCATATGGTAGGCAAGCACTCCATGTCTGTGCTACATCCCCAGTCCTGCTCATGGTTTCTTTAGAAAGAAAGCTCTTCAGTGAGTTATGTGTATCAAATGTCATGTGAAATGCTAACGGGTACTGCTATTTTTCATTCCACACTAAAGGTGGTTGCTGCATCCTGGTTCTTTTAATGGGAGATAGGTGGTCATTCTCATGGAGTCACAGGTTCCCAACAACCTACCCCAAGACCCTCTGTTTAACCCAACTGAAGACAAGCAAGGTGCATGTATCCCCCAAGAGCCTGAGTCCAAGCTGAGAAGAAAAAACATGCAGGGCATGCTGCTGAAATCCCTGTATGGATCACATCAAGATATTTACCAAAAAGCATCTTGAAAATTCTGAAGTTAGCAAAATTTTCTAAACTTCAGGTAAATCAATGTAAATTATAAATCCTTTAAAATAATTTTTACTTTGGAACTGAAAAAGGGTTGTGATTCTAAAATAAAAAATGCTACACCAGTTTTGGAGAATAAGCTGACACAGCAGACAAACATTAGTACAATGTAAACTTTAAATGTTTTTATAATATCAATAATACTCCAAGAAATTTATTTTACAAAAGGACTTAGAACAAGTGTGCCAAAAGATTAACACAAGAGTATGCACCCACACTTTTCTCCCATAGTGGAAAGCTGGAAACAGCCCAACTTATCACAATTAAATAAATAAGCTATGATGCACCCATGAAAACTGTTTTTAGTCTTTCCATGTTAGAATGTATAGATGCTTGTTTTCCTTTTTTGTAAAAAGCAAGTTACAGAACAATACATAACCCTGTAGGATTTTATAACAAACACTCTTTTGAGGGGTTTATTATAAAAGAGTTTTAACTTTTACTTCCTGAGTTACTTCTATATGAACAATATTTACAATGAGCATATTATTTTGTGATAAAGAAAAATATATTCATACACATACTTGGCAAACAATTTTAAATAATAGAATTTACCAAAACTGATCCTATGAGTATAATTAAGAAGTTCTTATCACAGAACACTAATTCTAAATTCACCTGAATTATATCTAGGAGTCAGTCTCCCTGTAGGTTTGCTCCTGAAAGACTAGAAATGCAATAAGCACATTGATAAAACAGGATAAAAAGTACACTGGGGAGACAGTGACCCAAGTATAGCACATTTTAAACTCAGTGAATACAATACAATGTGCTGCTTGGAAAAGTAACTATTAACATCCATTTGAGAGGGCATGACATACACACAATACCAGCAACTCCAGAGGCTGAGGCAGGAGGACTGCACATTTGGGGTCAGTAACTTAGAGAGGCCCTGCCTCAAAATAAACAATGAGAAGGAGTAGCTCAGTGGTAGAGCACCCCTGGGTTCAATCCCTGTACTCTCCCACACGCACACACAAAATCAATTTCAATTGAGGGAAATGTTTAGAAGAAATCAGTTACAAGTATTTTCTTAATTCTTGGTAAAATACTACCCCCTTGTGGACAGTTCTACCTCAAAATTTACATAACCACCAAGGTAACCTACTGAAGACATGCTATGTTTCTTCAAGAATTAAGATTCAGCAATGAGTAATTATGAAAAGTCACTCAAAAGAAATGAGCAACTCAGGAGGTGAAAGGTAGGTGTTTCACAAGCATTCTGTCATAGAGAGGGAAGAAGGGGCAAGGAGCAGCTGGACAGCACCGGGCACCACCCTCTGGTAAGAACAGACTGAGAGGGGAAATCAAGATGGCAACCCGAAGAGTTGTTGGGGCCTGGACCCCAACATGAGGCCCAGCTGGCTTGTAAAAGATTTGGTGATAAACAACTCTGTTCCAGCCAGCTTGTATCTTCCTTAGTGACATAATGCCTGAGCACATGACTAAGCTATTTGGCCACTCATTTGTTACAATTGGATAAACGTGTTTGCACTGTTCCCCTATTGGTTGTTGTAATGGATAAATAAAGAGAGTAGCAATTAGTCAGGTGAGAAGTAGAAGAAACAACAAAGAAGCAGCAGCAGCAGAGACAGCAGAGAGATCAGTGGTAGAAGATGCAGGTAGTAGCCCCAGCCCCAGAAATAGAGACTCTAGTACAGCAATAGAAACGGGGACTCTAAATGTGAATAGACTTGACTCTAAAAAGAATGTTTTAAAGGCCTTGCCTCTAAAAGAGGGAAGGTGGGAAGCACTTGGAGGCCTTTAGCAGTAGTAAAGGGAGAAATAAAGTGCTTGGAGAACTCAGGGCCTTTGGATCTACTTCATTCCCAGTCAGCCGCCGAATGAGAGCCGTCCAGTTCTTGCCAGCTGGGACCAGACAAAGAGTGACAGCATTTCCTGAGGCTCTGGGTCTGCTTGGGCAAAATGCATTGCATCAGCAATTTTCCAAGGTGCATCCAGGGGAAACTATGTTTGATTGTCTACTACTAGTTTGTGAAGCTTTTTATAAGGAGCCGAGTCTTAGGAGTTTCATGAGAAGGAAAAAAAAATAAAAAAAAAGAAGTGGGGGGATTTTCCCCTCCAGTCAGGGGCACAGAAGGCTGCCACTGCGGATAGCCTGCCAGAAAGGGTTCTGTCTGCCCCACCAGGATTATTGGTACAGCTCCTTGCTTGGTATTTGCGGAACATTCCTACGAATTTGGAAATAGGAAGTTTTTGTCTGTTCTACCAAGAACTGGAACAGTACCCTTCCATCCCGTGGCTTGCTGGACACATTCCTGACCAGCTCCAGGGGCAGGCACACAAGCGGCAGCTGCCAATCCAGGGGGTCTAATCAGAAACATAGATTTCATCGATAAACCCATCCTGTCTGTAACTAATCAGACCCCAGCCAAACTCATACTCTGTGAGTGGCAATAGCTGTGCTCGAAGATGGCCCTCTGGGGTGCCAGGTCACTCGCCGCCATTAAGAGCAACAGGACTACATTTCCCATCAGCTGCAAAGGCGGAGCTATGGTGCATCTGTCAGAATGAGGGGAATTTTTCCCTGTTCGGCCAGGAACACTGATGGCTTCCTTTACCTTCCGTGCACTCACTGGTCACAAACCCGCATCAGCTACAGAAGTAGCCACGACTTCGGATGCAAGCAGAGCCACAGATACTGTTGCTGAGCCAGTTACTATCCTAAGTAAAACACTCGTCTCCCAAGCCTGCACATTGTGGGGACCAATCCTGGTACTGGGAGACAGACTGCAGGGGGCCGGCCACAGACTGAGAGACATTCACATTGAGGTCCCAGAGACACTCTCATTGTCTATAGATACAAGATTTCATTAAGAATTTTTTATTTTTTATTTTTATTTTCTTTTACTTTTTTAGCTTTTAATTTTTTATTTTTAATTCATTATCTCTTTTGAATTTTTATTCTTACTTTATCTTATTTTTTATCTCAGAATATTTTTTTTTATTATACAGATTTTTTCTCTTTTTTTTTCTTTCTTTTCCTTTCTTCCTCTCTTTCCCATTTCTAGCTTTATGGTTAATACTAAAGTTAATGTTGGTGGATGTAAATATTTATTTGTTTGTATATATTGGTGATTGACTACTACTCTTTCTAAGTCTTCTTAGCCTCTACTGCTGCCCCTATAACATTAGATCCCAACTAGGAAAATGTTCCATGATAGCATGATAGACTCTACCCTTGGAGAGTGAAGACAACTACATCCCATACTAACCACTTCCTCCCCTGCACTCTAATAATCCCAAAATATAAGCATTTATCCTTCACTCTCACCCAAAGACTTTACCCTTTCTGCATCCCAATCCTATATTTTCCTTGACCTACTCCTCCCTAATCTCTTGTCCCTCTTTACTCAAAGGCAACAGTGATTTCTTACCTCCCCAACCCACCTCCTTGAATTCCTAGTCATCCCTTCCCCCCATTTTCAAAGAGAACCTGATATCTGAAGAAATAGACACGCAGAAAAATGGGCATTGGCTTGCTCTCATAATTCACTGAGAGTTCTCTCTCAAAGTAACCCATTACAATGAAACAAAGCCATAAGAAGCTCTAATTACTCCACCAAGAGCAATTTTCTTAAAGTACAAATCACACTCTTGGACCCAGAAAATGAGCAAAAGGGGAAATATTTCACTTCCTCAACTCCAAAGCTCTCCACCAAAGGACCCCATGGCTGGAGCCCTAGATGAAAATCAAAGGCATTGTGTCAGCATCATGATTAGTAATGAAATCAAAGAGTTGAGAAAGGAAACAAGGAATGAATTCAGACAGCAATTTCAAGAGATGAGTGACAACTTCTACAGGGAAATAAGGGAACAGTTCCACGAAATGAGAGATCAGATTTACAAAGAAATAGAAATTCTGAAAAGAGATGTAGCAGAGCAATCAGGATTGAAAAACACAGTTAATCAAACCAAATCCTCTCTGGAAGAAATCAACACCAGAGCTTGCTCTGCTGAAAACATAACATCAGCTTTGAAGAATGAGTATCAGATAATGAAGATAGGCTAAACAACGTAGAAATCAAAGAAGATAAATGGGATAAACAGCTTATAATACATAACCAGAACTTCCAAGTAATATTTGATGAGATGAGGTGTAATAATTTGAGAATCATAGACCTGGAGGAAAACTCTGAACAGCAAACAAGAGGCTTAAAAACCTTTTAAGTGAAATCATAAGTGAGAACTTCCCACATTTTTCTATCGATCTGGATTATCAAATACAAGATGCTTATAGAACTCCAAATAGACCTAATCAAATGAGAAGCTTGCCAAGACATATCATACACAAAAAGAATAACAGAGAAATCAAGGAGAGAATTCTAAAAGCTGTTAGAGAAAAGCCCCAAATCACATTCAGAGGCAAATCAATGGATTTTTGGTTTGCAAAAATGGATTATTATGGATTTTTCAGAGCAAACAATAAAGGGCAGAAGAGCTTGGAACAATATCTTTCAAGTGTTACAAAATAACAACTTTCAACCAAAGATAATATATCTGGCAAAACTCAGCTTCAAATATGAAGGGGAATTTAAATACTTCAATGACAAACTCAAGCTAGCAAGATACATGAACACAAATCCGGCTCTACAGAGCACTCTCAAAGATGTACTCCATTCTGAAGATAATACCAATGATATGCTAAATCCTTAAACTAAGCCGAGTCAATTATCACTGTATACAAAAACAGACTTTCAAGATGACTCAAAACTCTGTAATCAATACAAAGTCTGTGAACCAGCCTCCCATATCTATTCTATCTTTGAATGTGAATGGTCTCAATGTCCCAATTAAAAGACACAGACTGACCCACTGGATCAAAAACAAAATCCAACATTATGTTGCCTGCAAGAGACACATTTGACACTCAAAAATAGACACAGGCTGAAAGTGAAAGGTTGGCAAAATGTCTACCAGGCCTGTGGCCCCAAAAAGCAAGCTGGTGTAGCGATTCTAATTTCTGACAAAATTAATTTCCAAATAAAATTAGTCAGAAAAGATAAAGAGAGTCACTTTATCATACTAAAAGCGACAGTTCATCAAGAAGATAAAATGATAATCAACATTTATGCCCCCAATTACAACCCCCCCAAATAAATGGAAAAATACTTAAGGACATTAATCCCCTCATTGATCTCAACACAATAATTCTGGGGGACTTCAACACACTACTATCCACTCTAGACAGATCATCAAAACAAAATATCAATAAAGATATCTCCATTCTGAAACACTCTATTAAACAATCAGGCTTAACAGACATTTACAGAATATTCCATCCTAAGACAGCTGAATTTACCTTCTTCTCTTCAGCCCATGGATCCTTCTCTAAAATAGACCACATCCTAGTTCAACGGGATAATCTTAGCAAATATAGAAAAGTGGATATAATCCCATGTATTCTGTCAAATTATAATGCTATGATCTTAGCAATCAACAACATGACAAACAATAAAAACTATTCAAATACTTGGAAATTAAATAATTAACTCTTAAACGAAGGATGGGTAAAAGAGGAAATGAGAACAGAGATTATGAAGTTTTTGGAATTGAACGAGAATGAGGAAAAAACATACCAAAACCTCTGGGACAGTATGAAGGCTTTCTTAAGAGGTAAATTCATAGCGCTGAGTGCAAACATCAAAAATCTAGAAAGAGAGTAGATTAATAGCCTTATGCTTCAACTCAAACAATTTCAAAAGAAGGAACAATCCAACCCTAAGTCTAACAGAAGACAGGAAATCACTAAAATCAGAGCTGAAACCAATAAAATTGAGAAAAAAAGCTATTCAATCTATTAACAAATCCAAGAGTTGGTTCTTTGAAAGAGTGAACAAA
>PVKS010041319.1:0-16089 GCA_004027875.1 Aplodontia rufa
GTGGTCATCATCCATAAACATGACTACCTAGAGTCACATGGTTCCCCAGGTACAGAAATGTGTAAAAACCCAAAGCCAGTTTCCTGCTGAACATTTAACTTTTCCTCTGCATTTGCAAGACTGGTTGGGAAAGCTTGCCAATGGCTCCTCCAAACCTCATCTCCCATCTGCACCCTTACTCCAGCCTCCTCATCAGCACCCAAGATGCCACCCAACAGTGGTTTCCCCTCAGGCATCCCCACACTCTACCTCCTATCTTCTGACCTTGCCCTGTGTAGTAGCCTCCTCCTCCCTACCCTCCTCTCCTCTACCCTTCTGCTGCTCTCCAGGCTTCAGTTGTGAGCCTTCCTGGTACTTCCTAGAACTGTGTTTTTTATCACATCAAATTCTGCCCTACACTGCTCCTCCCCGCCCACAATACCCTTCCCCTGGCTCTTCTGGCTTCTGCACCATCTGAAAGATTCCCTCCTCCAAGCTACCCTCTTTGACTCCTCTGGACCTCAGCAAAACCACTTCCTGCAACCCAATAGCCATGCTACACTGCACTGGGCATATCCCTAGGCTGTTTTTCATACTCTGAAATTACCTTTTCTGTTTATTTGCTCTTCTGCTGGTTTAGAGTCTATTTCCCCAGCTGGGATGCACAGGAAGCAGGCTCTGTCTTACTCTTCCTGTAGGTACCTTCATGTTAGGGAGAGTTGATGGGCAGATACTTTCAGGACTCCTTACTCTCCACAGGGAGGAGGAGGGAGTGGTTTCAGCAGAAAAATAGGAACACTTCTCTCCAGGAGTCCAGCGTCCCATCTGCATTAGTTTGGTGTGATTGCACCTATAGTTTTCCTTTCCTGGAAAGGGCCTGCCCCAACCAGAGCACAACAGCCCTCATTAATCATTTAAACCTATAGCACAGGGGCTGGATCAGTGGCTCAGCAGTTACAGCCCTTGCCTGGCATGTGCAAGAATATGAGTTCTAAACCCCAGCACCACATACACAACTAAGTGTGGGTGCAACGAGCACCAAATGACAAACTAAATTAAATTGATTATCTCTCTCTTTAAAAAAAATAATTCATAGATAAATAAATCAGCAGCACAGGGTCTGCCCTGCCTTCCTCATCCCTCCTTCAAGATGAATGTAGAGTCAATTTACCAGCTAGCAAGGTTTTCTCAATCATTTCCCAAGGATTCAAAGAGCTTGGAATTTGTGTCAAGATGCTCTTTCAGGATGCTGATCCACCATTCATAGTCTTGCTGGCCTACTAAGTAAATCTTTTCCTTGACCTAACAACTTGTCCTTGATTCATTGGCCCTTGTTGAAAAGTAAGCCACCAACTTGGGTTTTTAACACTGGGATCTGCTTTGTCCATTTTGCCAGGATCCAGGGTCAGCTCCATGTGGTAAGGCTTGGACTGCCTCCATTGCTGAAGAGAGGGGTAGAAAAGCTGTCTTTCTGGTATTCAATGCAGGAATTTCACCACTTATACTCTTGTGTCCTGACTGCCCTTTGCAGAGGTCAGGGCTTCTACATATGCATTTGGGGCAACACATGGGATGCTCTCATTCCCTTTCTGTTATGGTTTAGACATGAGGTGTCCCCCTAAAGCTCATGTGCAAGACAATGCAAGAATGTTAAAAGACAAAAATATGAGATTATTAAAGCTGGTATGGATTAACTGGTGACTATAGGCAAGTGAAGTGTGGCGGGAGGAAGTAGGTCACTGGGGCCATGCCTTTGGAGTTTATATTTTGTTCCTGGTGGATGGAGCTTTCTCTTTGCTTCCTGATGGCCATGTCCTGAGGTGTTGTCCTTCACCATGCTCTTTTGCCATGAATTTATGCCTCAGCTTGGACTCAGAGCTCTGGAGTTGGCCAACCATGGACTGAACCTCTGAAGCTGAGCCCAAAATGAACTTTTCCTCCTCTAACTTGTTCTTGTCAGTTCTTTTGATCACAGCAATGAAAAGCCTAGCTAAAACATTTTCCACCCAAATCAGGTAGATGAGGCCAACTAAGGGATCCTTAAAATGTAATAACCTCAACAATATGACAAACAAGTAGAAAGAGTATTTTCCCCAAGAAGCAATCATCATATACTTTGAAGATGGCATTTGTGGTTTTTCTTGACTTCTCTGGGTCCTACTTGAACCCAAATTGAAAAACAGGGGCCCATCTGCTTCTCTCCTTGTTTCTTTGTCTGATTTAATTTCAATATAATTATCCAGGGAAGCTTCCATAGAAAACAAGATGGATGAGTATTTTGTGTTAAATATTATATCCTCAAAGAAAGTCCATTTAAAATGGAGAACCACAAATAGTCAAGCATCAGGAATTAGGAATTGATGTCTGGTGAATCTATTCTTTAAAAAAATAAAAAAAAATAATTAGTGAAGCCTGTGCCTCTGATTTTGTGTGCTGAGACATGTCTTATACATGCCTGTCCCACCAAACAGAAAAGGCAGTGTTCCCAGAGCCACCATATCCCTGTAGCAGGCCAGCATTACTGGCTCAGGATAGTAAAGATACAATCACCAAAGCAACATGAATTTCATTCATTAAGGAAACATGTAAGATACCTAATCATTTGGTTTTCTGCTTTTATCTTTCTCAAATAATTTAATACTCCTTAATAACTATAAGTCTTCCTGTGTGCTTCGCATGAACACTCTATTGGAAAGACTACCCCTCTCCATGGCACATAAGTGGCATTTTGTCATACTTCCCAGAGAAGACATTTTTATCAAAAGGTTTACTTTTCAATGAGTTGCAAAGTCCTTCTTTACTTACATATAATCCAAGAGAATGAACACTTGTGTATTGTGGGAATGAAGAAAGACAAAAGAAAATTTGAAAGTGCTGATAGGAAATTATCTCTGAGATAATGATGATGATTAACATTATTATTAATTTTGAAATCACAGTTGTCAAGCAGTAGGTTTATCACAATCCCACTCTTGTAAATAATGTATGCATACATGTGGATGTAATGCTGGTATAGTCACAAAAATTTTAAATTAATATGCCAGAGTGTAGATGCCCGCATGATATGCTACTCCCTAGGATTCCCATAAAGGTGCTAGAATTAAACATTGCTAAATAAATTTCTCACCTGGTGACTTGAATGGTGTGGTAAAATCAGTCCAAATTTCAGTGATTTAGAAACCTGAGTTTGCTTTTCTCTTTATTCTGAATAGCTACCTAGAGATGCTTCAACAATAGCAAAGCCTTATAGCAGCTCTGTCCCAGTCTGACTTACCCCAGGTCTGGATAGCCATGTACCATTTAAAACCACAAGACTGAATCATTGATCGGGGGAGTAGCTATAGACAAGATAGAAGCAAAGGCCAGATCCTGATAAGCTCCAGAGCATAGAGGTGGAAAAGGTGAGGAGCCCAGACACTGAGGACAGTGAGGTGATTGGGGAATGAAGAGGGTACCATTTAGGGAGGCCCTGAAGAAGGTGTTTCACAGAGGAGGGGATGAACAATTGAGACAGATGCTCTTCTGTAGTGTGACCTTGCTACTCCCTCATCATTAATTGGACTTTATTTTTCTCTGCACCATCGTTCCTAAAATCTGCATGTGTCTCAAGACTCACTTGGCCAATAGAAAACAGCAAAATGAACAAGCTCTTGGCAGAGGCTGTAGGTGACCCAGCAGCTTCTGTCTTTTATCTCATAGAACACTCATCCCTGGAAGATTTCCTCCTGGAACCAGCTTCCATGCTCTGAGATGCCCAAGAAAAATGGAGAGACCACATAGGCTCTCTGGTCAAGAGTCCCCATCAAGCTTGCTGCCAATAGGCAGCACCAATGGCTGCCCATTAGTGGGCACCATACTGGATGTTCATGCCAGTAAAATATTCAGGTGGCTTCAGCTATTTGACTTACATCACATGAAAAACCAGTCTAGAACCACCCAGCTGAGTCCAGCCAACCTAGGAAACCTTGATATATAGCAACATATTGCTGATTCTGTTTCTTGTGCCTTATTAAGTAGTGGATTCCTGGGTTAAAGATAGACCACTGCATTTAGCTGTGCTAAGTCCATTGAGGACTTTGGGTGGGGAGAAATTAACCTGACTGAAATGGATCCAAGCGATGAGAGGAAAAATAAAGTCAGGAATCCAGTCAAGCATTTTCACTATAAAAAGAGCAGAAAAATGAGGTAGCAGGTGGAAGAGAAAACAAGGAACAGGTGTTCTTCCAAAATAGAAGAATGTTTAAATTTGTTCTGATTGACATGATGTATTTGTACATATTCATGAGATAGAATATGATGTTTTGACTCATGTGTATATATATAAAATATATAATCATATATAACAGATAAACATATATACACACATTCGTGTGTTTGTGTGTATATCTATATATCTATATATATATATCTATATATATATAATCAACTTGGAGAAACAATCATATTTATCACCTAAAGTTTGTAGCATATCTTTATGGTGAGTAAATTCAAAATACTCTCTTCTAATCATTTTGTGATTATTATATAATGCATTGTTGCTTGTTCTATTCACCCTGCTATACCATAGAATACCAGGCCTTCTTTCTCTTACCTAACTTCTCTGAGATCAACTCTTTTCACTTCCACATATAAGTGAGATCATGTGATGCTCATCTCTCTGTAGACAGGCAAAATAGGCCATGGCTTATTTCACGTAATATATTGTCCTCCAGATCCATCCATGTTGTCCTAAATGACGGGAATCTGTGGTTTTATGGCTCAGCTGTTTTCCATTGTGTGTATATGCCACATTTTTGCTACTCCTTTATCTGTTGATGGACACTTAGGTTGATACCATATCCAGGGTAATATGATTGAAATCACAATGAACACAGAAGTGTAGGTGTCCCTTCAAAATGTGGACTTCAGTTCCTCTGAGAATATACCCAGTAGTGTAGAATTATGAGAGCATGTTTTTATGCTGAAGGAATGAGTCAGTAGAGATGCCCAGGAATGTGATGATGTAAGAGAGAAGGAGGAAATTCTGGAATAAGCAAAGGCATATGGAAGTTGATAGGAATTCTGACCTTATATGGCTTTACCAATGTCTTGTTTCTAATGATGAAGCCTGTCCTCACCCCAGGAAGCTGAGAGCTCACTCTAGGAGAGATAGCAACAGCCACAGCTACAGATTGGTGGCTCATGGATGTGGAGGGAAGCTTGTTTAACTCCCCAATTGGATGTCTCTATTTTCTCCATGGAAAATATAATTCCTTTTTATAAGAGAGTGAAGAAAGAAGGAGAGAGGTTTGAGGAGAGAGAAGAAATGTTCTAGAAACCTCAGAGTACATCACAGCAGAGAGATTGAAGGCATGTCAATCAAGACCATGTTCATATATGCTGGAGCCCATGGGGGCAGGAGGGAGCATGAAGCAGGGACTGTCCATCAAAATATACTTGACTTGAGTTACAGTGCAATTTGACAAATACACAATATCGAAGAAGTATGGTGAGACAAGTACGTTCTGCCTTCAAGGATGCAGGAGGTTTTCATGGAAGAGGGGACACGCAAAGGGGTTCCTAAAATAGGAAGAAGAACTTGCTCAACGTGTGAAGGTTGGGGAGGATTATGTCAGATGAGAGAGAAGAGCATGCAGAGAAATAGGAAGCAGAAAGAAGTTAAAATGTTATAACACAGATTGGGAAGAGCAGTGTGCATGAGGCTAGAATGCAGAGGCAAGAACTTCTCCTATCTGTGAGATGGGCACGATGCACTCTGGTTTGCAGGACAGACCTTAATGTTAAATATATCACATCACATCTATTGTTTTAGATTACAACAAATTTTAGTGAACTAGGATATTTAGTTCTTAGTGCAACAATTAATTATTGTGTATGTTAATTAAAATTAGTTTTAGCTTTACATACTAAGAAATGTAACAGGGGATTAAACAAAATAGAATTTTGTCTCTCTTTGATTTAAAGAAATCAACACTACTAAATGTAATCCAGAGGTTAGCAGTTCTGTTAAACAGTACGTCAACTTCAACATGGCAGATCTCACTTTAGATTCTATTCCATCATTCTTAAAATTTTGCCCACTTCCTTGGGCTTCAACATGCTACCCATAGTTCCAGCCATCATATCTGTACTCCAAGACAAACTATATAGTACATACAAATCCAGCTTTTGCCATCCCAAGATTTGTTAGGGCTTAAATAACATGCACAGGAGAATCTTAGCCACCACCCTTTCATCTCTTTTCTTAATGCACTGACTGCCAAAGCTGTCTTTGGAGAGAGGGTAGGATTCAAAACAGTCTCTATTGGTAACATCATAGAAGGTGGCAACAATTCTGGTATCCACATATCTGATGCTTTTCTATGTTCCTGGGATCAACTAAAGTCCAGAACCAAGGGGCTTGGAAACTTGCCCTCCCTGCAGGGGTTGAGTGACACAACTTGGAAGGATAGAGAGCAGAATTAGACCCCCATGTGTCAAATAGACCCCCATGTGTCAAATATTCACCAGTAGGAGTCTTAAGACAGAGCTCTAGAAGATACACTGCTTTCTGTGCCTTTCTAGACAGACTGCTCCTGTTTCAGAGGTGATCCATATGACCAAGCACCTGCAAGATTTTCCCCACAAAGTTCTGGACAGCTGAGCAAGGATCCTCTTTGTTTGCTTTCTGTCCATTCTTCCTCAAAGTCACTTTTATCCTTCTGTTGCTGTCCTGGGCTTACAACTGATAAAGCCTCAGGCTTCTTACCCAGTGACCTGGTGTGGGACTGGGGACTTCCCATACTCCACACAATGCTCTGCTTTTTATCTTGCAGAGGGTAACATGTTTGCCAGCCACAAAGAGCTGCAAAGAAACTAGGCAGCATGACCTTTCATTGCTTGCAGTATAGGCCACCTAACAAAGGTGTCAATAAGGAAGGTGAAATGCTTGGAATGCATTGGAATGTGTCCCCAAAAGTTCATGAACTGGACACTTAACTCCTGAAGTCACCTGTTGAGAGTATTCAAGGATTAAGCCTTAGGGAGTTCCTTAGTGTTAGATGAATTCATGAGGTTAGGGCCCCTGTGACAGCATCAGCAACTTTATAAGAAAAGGAAGAGAGATCTGAGCTGGCACCCTTACCCCATCATGCCACATGATGGCCTCACCATATCATAATGCAGCAAGGAGACCCTCACTAGAGTTGCAAGCTCTTGAACTTCAAGCCTCCAGAATTGTGAGCCCAATAAACTTTGAACCTCTACAAACTCCTCAGCCTCAGGTATTTTGTTACAGCAAATTGAAGAACAAGCTAAGACAGAGGGAGAAAGAGATATTGAAGTGAGCAACAAGCAAGTTGGGTACCAAAGACATCCAAAAGGGATGACAAACACTGGTGAGTTAGAAAGCCTCTTCCAGCATTTTAAGAAATAAAAAGGAGTCTGTGACACATTTTGATATGGAAAAGGATTAGCTGATGTCAATAGGCATGCCATCAGTGGGCTTTACAAAGCTGTGCTAGAACATATTTTCCTGGTAGCCCTGTCCATAGATGCCTAGGTGGGCCTGGTGATTTGCAGGGAAGGACAGAGAGCTGTAAACATACACACCACACTGGGAATGACACATTTCCATAGAAAGTATCAGGCACCAATTCTCATATCTGTAGGCTGTCAGCCCAGGTGTGTATCAATCCCCTCTAGAACTCTAGATTATGCTGAATAGCCATGCCCATCCATCAAACCCACAGTGCTGGGAAGAGTCTCCCTTATAGGAACAGGGAAGGCAGCCACAGCTCTTAGAAAGGAAAGACTTTCTGATGAAAAAAACCAGGGAAACACACTAGAAGAAAGAAAGAGAAATACATTCAAACGGTTAACCAGCATCCTCAGTCTTTTGCTGTTGACTTAATCACACACCATTTTCATAAAAACCATCAACCTTCTGGAATAAAGAGTAATGCCTTCATGATTTAACTGCTTCTGAATATGAATCTCAGATTACTTGACCATTTTTGTGAAAAATCTTTGGTTTGGAAGTTAGAAATTTTCTAGTCAATCACAATTAAATATTGCAAAACTCTGATCCATGAAATAAAAACTAATCATTTCCTAAGGTGTCCAAGGACTGATGCTGCAAAAGAAAAGATGGGAGTTGGTCCACATTTTCTGTCCCAAAGAAAAAGATATTTCAGAGAACCTGGTGAAAATCAGAGAGTGAAGGCTGGAGGAGCAAGGAACAAGCAGCACTCACCAAGCCATGACACAGACACTGGGTGAGGGTTTTACTCACCTGGGTTCAGTTAGCTCAATGAGCAATCATCTCAGGGACAGATTCCCATCCTCAACATATAGCTGAGGAACTGAGGCTCAGGGACCTTAATAGGAATTCTGAGACCAACAATTAATACAAATTCCTATGTTGTCACTATATAGGAGTCCAAAGACACTGCATTTTCTACTGTAGTCTAAATATCAGCTTGACTCAAAATAAATTCACTTTTCTCCATCCCTGTCCAGAAGGGATAATTGCCTCATGTTCCTGTATGGCTCCTCTTAAAAATCTATCTGTAAGAAATGATAAGTTCTAGTTCTAGGTGAGGCAGGACCTCTCTGTCTTTCTGTTGTCTCTTTGTTGTAGTTATTGTTCATCTCTTAATTCCATCACCAGGAAAATGGACAACATTGGAAGTCCAAAAATCCTAAGAGCTCCAAAATCTGAAACTTTTTGAGAACCACAAGGGGGGAAATGGCACACTTGAACTCATGTAACAGTTGCTATGGTTTGGATAAGTGTCCGCCAAAGACCCATGTGTTGAAGACTTGATCCTAAGCCCATGGTGCTTTTGGGAGGTGGCAGAACCTTCAAGAGGTGGGGTCTACTTGAGGGAAGTTGTCATTGAGAGGCACATGCCTTCAAAGGGAATTGTGTCGCTCTGGTCCTTTCTCTTCTCTCTTTTTTTCTAAAGTGAGCAGATTGCTCCACCATGCTCTCTCCAACAGGATATGCTGTTTCACTATATGACCAAAAGGACAATGTCAACTAATTTCAGGCTGCAACTTCTGAAAACATGAGCCAAAATGAACCTTTCTGCTTTTAAAATTTATTGTCTCAGGTATTTTGTCACAGAAAAGAAAAGCTGACTAACATAATGGGTTCTAGTAAAAATGTAGATGCACTTAAAATATTTTATAAAATTACCCTCAGGCCATGTACATAAGGTCCATAAAACATAAATTAAATTTGTGTTTAGATATTGGTCTCAACCCCAAGACATACATATATATATATATATATATATATATATATATATATTCCAAATATTCCAAATATCCAAAATATTCCAAAGATCCAAAATACTTTTGGATACAAACATTTTTGGATAAAGGATATTCAATCTATGTAGGGTGGTCCTCATGAGACAATCTTTGGTATCTGAAGCAGAAATCAAATGAGTTTGGGTTTGAGAAAAATATCTAACTACACTGAAAAAATGACCTAGGTATATACTCCAAGGAAGGGGAAAAAAGAAATTTTTGTTCAGAGAAATGTCACATCACTCACCTCTACTGACTGATAAATCATCAGCATTGGGACAGCAAGCTTCTGATACTGAACAGAAAGTTATTAGTCTGGACCAGCCACCATCTCATTCTGCATCACACACTCTGTTTAGCCTTGAATGTCATTTTAGTGAGAATTTACCAGGTGCCAAGCAGGTTGCAAAGCAAGACTGAAGTGAGGTGAACCAGAATGAGCCCTTTAGAATCAGAGTAGACATTCTAGGAATGTGGAACCACTATGGCTCAGTTACTGTCTACAAGGGGCCATTTGGGGGCATCACCCTGTGAGATCTCCATAGGCAGACCTCAGTGCTATGTGCTACCTGTGTTCCCATTGTCTTTCCCTTCATGCCATCTGATCCTCAGAACATCCAGCTGTCCTGCTGTAACCTGTGAGGAAGAGTAGGTCATGGAACCCCAAAGTTAATCAACCAAGCTTCAAAGGCAGGATGGGAACATTCACCTAAATCTTTTCTTTCCAGGTCTAGTGATCATGGCATCACTGCTGTCTTCTGAGTTTTGGGTTTTGTGAACAGTTGCTGAGCAATGGTTACTGGGTCAAAAAACCACTCTCTTCTGCTTGCATATGTGCCATTTATACATACCCGACACTTTACAGTCACCTCCTTGGAAACCATATATGTGTGTGGTCACAAATGATAGCATTCTCTATAGGTTGTATAGACTTCACAATTATGTCACTACTCTTAATAGAAATCCAGTGTTATTAAACTGAAGAGAAAAATGGGATGCCCCAGAGTCCCACCAAAGCCAGCTTTGCTCCAAGGGGAAGTGAGAAGCCCCATGTACAATTTAGAGCAGAACTTCTATGGCCTCTGACTTCTCACATTTTTGGAAGGAATAGGGACAACATGGGAAGGTGTTGCGTTTGCATACGGCAACTCTGAATTAGATAGAAGGCAAAGGGATATCATCAGTTCCTCATTAGAAGTGAGACACAACAGATGAAATCACACACATGAAGAGAGAAGAGACCTTTGTGTTCATTGTCTTGGAGACATTCCCAGGGTGAGTATCATTGCTCCATTCACCTGTGCTCACCTGTGGGTATGGTTTCTTTACCTAAACCTACTAGGGGCCATCTGGCATGGACAGCCCCAAAGATTGTCTGCAACTCCTTATCAAGAAGTATTTTGTTGATAGGGAAGGATGAGGGAATGCATAGGAGGCTCCCCAAAATGCAGTTTTTAAATGTGATCTGGTACAATGAGAAGATGGGAGAAAAGGCAGGTGCTTTAAGGACTATGGAGTGACCTGGAGGTGGCATAGAACATACCACAAGATCACATGATGCTCAGAGGCAGACACATGAGGAAGCAAAGGTGGCACCCTCAGCCCCAACCCTCAGAGGCAGACAGTCTTTGTGCCTGAGGTGTTGAAGTGCCACACAGTGTGGAAAAATTTAACCAGAGGAGGAAGAGGCAGATGAGGAAGATGTGACTCATACCCCCACCATCATGGACAGTGTTCCCTCCAGAGATGGAAAAAGTTTTCAGAACAAATGCAGATAGTAGACTATTTGATATGGAAGCAGAAGGGGCCAGATTTTAAAATGTTGGTACAGCTACAGTTTAAGAACCTCTCAGAAAGTCCAGAGGAGTGAAAAAATGGCTGTAGTAGGTGCCACAAATGAATCAGAGAACCAAATAGAAGCAAAAATAATACTACCACCCTGACACTGGTAGATGGTGCAGGCTACAATGGTGGGCCAGGAGAACTGGGATCCAGCAGCTGACAGGAAAACTGAAAGGGTCATCCTGGAACAACCATACTGCTGTGTGAGAAAAAAAAGGCCCTCGAGAATTCCAGCTGCCAGTCTAAGGATGTGTCAAGCAATAATGTCATCTGCCTGGGATTCTAAACAGGAGGAAAAACCTTTCCATGAGAAATTAAAACCTCAAGCTGTGCCACATGTAAGATCTTGTCCTAGATTTGCACCATTAATGTAGTCAGGGAATCATGAGCCAAGAAAGGAATGTAAAAACTTGTCTTGAATGAGTGAAACTTGAGGGCCCCCCAGAAAAAGGCAAACAAAGCCACTTTGTGGGAACATTTTTGCAATCCACAACACATGTGTGTGGGTCTCTGGGATGGCTCATCTGGATCTCCCAAATCCTGCTTCCATTTCCTGTTGAAACTCTGTTAAGCATGCAGATTTTGATCTTTCCATCTCCCACTGAAGGGAATAGGGCTCTCTCCAGGTCCATGCAGCAACAGTGGAAGAGGTTCTGTGAACCATTTTCTGACATCTGCAAGGAATGAACTAAAACTTATTTACTAAAAGTAAGGAATGAACTAAAACTACTAGGGTTATTGCAAAAGGAATCAGGAGCTACAGGAGGGACAACAGGACCAAAAGTAAACATAATAAGGTCAGTGGAGCCAAGCCTGACAAGATACTTAAATTCATGAGTACTTAATGGTAATTTTTAAAAAAACTGTAATTGGAGGATTTAGGGTGTAAGTCAGTAATGTAACACTTGCCTCTCATGTGTGATGCCCTGAATTTCATCCCAAGAAGAGCAACATAAACACTAAAAACAAAAAACTTTACACTTAAATTTGCAGCAAATAAGTGCACAATTGAAAATATTTTCCAAAGTAGTGATTCCCTAATTTGGATAGAGCATGTAAATTTATTAGGGTGATATATGAGATTTCCAGAGGGAACTTTCATCATGTGTGGGGATTAGGTCACATTAGCCCTGGATCACTAAATATATGTGCTTTAGCAAACATTATATAGTATGGAAATGCAGCTTAATCTCCTTTATGGGTGAAGACTACAGGATTGCCCTTGCTGAGAGAATGGGTGTGTTGACTGATTCCTATTTGTTCCAAGGGACAGAGACCAAGCCCCTCAGGTAATGCTGTTCTGGGAGTTGGGGAGTTACCTTGTGTTGTCAGAAGAAACAAATTCAACCCAAGGAGTCAAGGATCCTTACTGGCTATCTGGGTTACTCAAGCAATTTCAAAATGAATGCTTTGGTATATTCCTGTTGTGGACATGAGGCTGTTTTCTTCATGTTGGATATTTTAACCTTAAAGTGAATGAGTGGGCATTTCCTGGACACTGGTGCATTTCCTTGAGGTTATCTGTGCAATATGTTGGTCAGAGCTTATGGATCATTAAAAACCATATCTCAGCTCCCTGGATACTTTTCTCAGGGTAAATATTTTCTCAGTTATTAAAGGACCAAGGTTTTTCTTGTATTCTCAGGTTCCCAAGCAGCTAAAGATACAATAGGAGCAAAACTTCCATGACTTTTGGGGCATAAGTAGGGAAAGGATTACTTCAGCAAAAACAGAGCAACACCAAGACAGCCAATCTCATAACAAGGATGGTGAATAGGGAGTAACAGAAAGGTATTGTACCAAGAGTATACCAACTACCAATGCTGAAGAAAGCAATGATTCATACCCCAGGTGGGATGGGGTGGGATGGTGTGAGATTTTATCATAATACTCAGAAAACTGTTAAATTAAAATTTATTCACTGTTGTCACTGGCATTTTCTAAGCTAACAACAACCAGAGAAATCAAAACCATGGAAAAGGAAAACTACTGCAGTCAAATTGTTGAAAAATAAGGAAGTAATCTTGAGAGCAGTAAGAAAGAAATGACTTATATAAGACAGCACCTGAAATCAGCTGATATCTGTAGAGAATCCTTGGTGCTTGGAAGGCACTTGGATGACATGACTTTAAAAAAAAGAAAAGAAAAAGAAATCGATCAATGAATACTTTTATTCCTGTTAAATTATGCTTCAAAGTATGTTAAATTGTATACTGAGAAGTTTGTTGTGCATAAACAATTCCTCAAGCATATCTGATAGAATCATCAAGATTAAATGAAATGATAAAGAACAGTACCTTAAGTCCACATAGAATAACAAGAATCAATGATAAATTCAGCTAAGTGGGTATATATGCAATGTATTACCACAGACTTTGTGTTTGTAACACTTTTCTACTTGTTTTAAAAATTTATGACTTGTGCAAATTATATCTCCCAAATAAATTAAAGTTTGATTAAAATGTGCAAAATAATTAATGTAGATGTTAAGGCACTATTAACCTAGTAGTTTGTTATACTGTTACACAAATAATCAAGTAAAATGGAATAGTGTGATATGTGACATAATGGCATGATTCAATATGTGACAGCATTAGCATATTAACCCTCATTTTCTTTTAGTAATAAATTGCATACATAATGTG
Source organism: Aplodontia rufa (assembly GCA_004027875.1). Classification (NCBI taxonomy): domain Eukaryota; kingdom Metazoa; phylum Chordata; class Mammalia; order Rodentia; family Aplodontiidae; genus Aplodontia; species Aplodontia rufa. The sequence goes on from PVKS010041319.1 coordinate 13,764, forward strand.
AATATAGGTAAAAATGTACTGTAAGCTGGGTATAGTGGCCCTTGCCTATAATCCCAGAACAGGAAGCATTAGATGGATTTTCACAAGTTTAAACCAACCTCAACAAGTCAGCATGGCCCTAAGCAATGCAGAAATGTAGTAATACCATGTCTCAAAATAAATACATATTATTTTACTTTATTTTTTAAAAGCAGAGGGAGAGAGGGACTGTGAGAGAAATAGAGAGGAAAGAAATTTTTTTTATTTTTATTTTTCAGTTTTTCATATGGCCTTCATTGCTGAAGGCTTCGTTGTATGTATATGGTGCTGGGGATTGAACTCACATACTTATGCATGCCAGGCAAGTGCGGTAACTGCTGAGTAACCACTCCAAACCCTCAAAATAAAAATTTAAAAAGGCCTGGAAATGTGTCTCAGGGGTTAAGCACATCTGAATTCAATACAAAATACAAAGGTGTAATGTTACATAACCTAATACATTTTTAGAGAAGTTGTGGGAAGGGGAAGGGAGGGATAAGGGTGGGTAATTAGGGTGGCACTCTTGGGGGTAAATCTAATCTTCAGAATCTTTATACATTTTATATTATTTTGTTAAAAACTTGTATGATTGTTCAACAAATAAATTGTTCAATAAAAAAGTGAAAATTGAAAATTATAATTCAGTGTAAAACATCCAAAATAATTTGATATAAATCTTAATGTGAGGATTATGTTTTCTCCATTTTTCAAAAGTGAAGAATAAGGGCTAGAGTGGTGGCTCAGCAGTTAAGGTGCTTGCCTGGCATGCACTATATTATGCGGGTTCAAACCCCAGCACCACATACACAACAAAGTTTCTGAGCAATGAAAGCCACATGAAAAACTAAATAAAGTTGATTCTGTCATTCTCTCTCTCACAGTTTACTCTGTTTTAAAAAAAAGTGAAGAATATTTTGATATATTTGATTATAATAAATTTATATCCTTCTAGAGATAAGCTACCTGCACCATGCTATGATAATTGTGAGGATTTTATCATTTCTATCACATCAGATAATGATGTTTAATAAAATGTAAGTAAAAGTTAAAGGCAATTAACCATTTTCTACTTTTAAATGATTTAGCTTTCATCTGCACAAACACACAGTTATGAGGCATAGATGAGGACTTTAGCATACATTTTAAGTTTTTCAAACTTTTTACTGTTCTCTAATGTAAATATGTTGGTGTTATCCAAGGCGTATATTATGCATAAATGTTATTATAGCTTTTTACAGATTTCAGATATTGAAGAAAATTTGAAAAGTCTTGGACTCATTGTTTACATTTTCAGGGTTTCCATGCACTGTGAATTCTCAAGAGTTCAGTAATGTTTGAGATATAGGTAAAATTTTACAACAATTTCTCCACTTTCATACCCTCATCAGTATGATCGGAAATTCTCCGATGATCGGAAAGGTGGCAAAAAATGTTTAAGACATTGTCACTCTTTTTTACATTTCTGTTATGATTTTTCTAGTATGAAATAGGGTTAAACCATCCTTAAAGTCATTGTCATAATGTTCTCAATTGAGCTTATGTCCAGTATAAATTCTCTGGTGTTCAGTGTGCTAAGATCTTTCATTAAAAGCTTTGCCACATTCATCATGTTTGTAGTGCTTCTCTGCAGTTGAATACTTTGATGGTTTATAAGGTATGCTCTTTAATTAAAAGATTAAACACATTCTTTAGATGAGTAGGACCTCTCTCCAGTATGAATTTTGTGGTGTGTTCTAAGTTTTGATTTTGTATTAAAAGATTTGTTGCACTCTTCATATTTGTAGGGCTTCTCCTCAATATGAATTCTGAGGTGTACTCTAAGGTTTAATCTTTGTTTAATCTCTAGTATGAATTCTGCAGTGCTTTGTAAGTTGTGATCTTTGTTTAAAACATTTGCCACATTCTTCACATTTGTAGGGCTTCTCTCCAGTATGAATTCTGTGGTGCATTATAAGGTTTGATCTTGCTTTAAAAGCTTTGCCACATTCTTCACATTTGTAGGGCTTCTCTCCAGTATGAATTCTGTGGTGCATTATAAGGTTTGATCTTGCTTTAAAAGCTTTGCACATTCTTCACATTTGTAGGGCTTCTCTCCAGTATGAATCCTGTAGTGTATTATAAGGTTTGATCTTGCTTTAAAAGCTTTGCCACATTCTTCACATTTGTAGGGCTTCTCTCCAGTATGAATCCTGTGGTGTATTGTAAGTTCTGATCTTTGTTTAAAAGCTTTGCTGCATTCTTCACATTTGTAGGGCTTCTCTCCAGTATGAATTCTGTGGTGCTTTATAAGGTGTGATCTTTGTTTAAA
>PVKS010041320.1:0-16131 GCA_004027875.1 Aplodontia rufa
GGGGGGGGGCTCAGGGGAGGGAGAGGGAGACTCACTCAACTTTGGGGTTTTGGAGGGTACAGAGGGACAGTACCTGTAAGGCTGAACAGAGGTGGAGTCTGGTAGGATCAATGCTTCACACCAGTTTTCCTTAGTTAGTGTATTGCTCTCAAATGTTCTAATCATGCTCTGTCCTGCATCTCAAGTCTCATTAGTGTCTTAAGCCTCTATCCTGGCGTGTGTGTGTGTGTGTGTGTGTGCGCGCGTGCGTGCGCATGCACTTGTGTCCATTACAATGCATCTAGGATCATTTCTGGATCACAGAGACTCTATGCATATAGCCTCTAAAGGAGCAGCTCCTTCACGTGCCTCCTGGTTATCCTGCCATTCAGAAAGCGGCAGGTAAAGATGCAGTCTCAAGAACTGGGACTGGACTGCTCACAAGTGGCTCTGCATTTCAGGGATGTACAGGTCTTTGTCTTTTGAGACAGCACTCTTTCTATCCCTAAATTCCTATCTCAGCTTCATGTTATTCGGTTTTAACTATGTGACAGATGCTTCAAGATATTTAGCTGTAAGCAGTCGATGGAGGAAACGCTGCTCATCTTCATCCTTCCTTTGTTTTTCTTTCTGTGTTTCTTTCTTTTTTCACTTTTTGATTGGTTTTGTGTCTTTTGCGGGGCTTATACATACTACATCTCTACCACTGAGCTGTACCCAAATATCTGTATGCGTATGTTTAACTATTTTGTTGTTGTTTTGAAGCACAGTAGGCTCCAAGTTGACAGAATTGCATAGGTGAACATTTCTCATGACTTTTCTGCGTTCTCTATAAGCAGCTTACGTAATTCAATTTTATTTTAATAGCCATTTGCTTTGCCAGATGTTTGCCTGCTTCCTCTTTTAAAGTGCTTTGTACATTATATTATTTAAAACTAAGAGGACCTAGCAACCTGGTATGGAATGGTTCAGGAGAGGTGTGGCTGGAAAAGCCCCTCAAGGTGTCTGAATAGCACTTGGGCCACAGTGAGGTCCCAAACCCGCTCCCTGGAGGGACTTGGGGCTGCCCAGAGGGCTTCTCTAGACTCACTCTGGTGAAAGTGCAGCTGTGTGAAACATATTTTAATTAGCACAAGAATCATAATATTTTCACACCAATTTAGAAACCGAAAGGCACAGAGCAACTATTGGCAAAATTGGAAATTAAGTGGCTTTAAACGTAATATAAAGGAAAGGCAGGTCTGGGCAATTTCAATCTGTTTTCAGGAGGAAATAACCAAAATTATGGATTGCTGCTGGCAAGTTTCAGGAGCTGGGGTCAGAAAATAAACACACACAGCACTCCTGGGTACCTTACACAGACTGTCTGCTCCCCACCCACCATTATCCTCCCCAGGGCTGGGAGGGCCAGCTTTCAAAGTATGTATTTTTAGCAAGAGAAGTAAGGCACAGTTCCTAATTGCAGCTTTCAGGCAAGCACTGTGATCAGGGCTAAGTCAAGGGCACTTCAAGTAGGACACAAGCATGCTTGGTAAAAGCCCAAGTTTAATGACTGAGAATCTAATGAAATTCCTTTTATACCCTGAAACGCATTACCTGTGTTATGACTCTAAAGGCCTCTAAAGGCTGGCCTGTTCTCACAAGAGCAGGTCCTGATACCTCACCTCCTTCTACATTGTCCACAGAAAAGGAGAAAAATCCATTTATCCACAGGCTATAGAAGTGCAAACAAGAAGAAAAGCTTTAGTGTAAAAGATCTGCTCCTATATGGATATAATATTTAGTTATATATAACCATTTTAGTTTTCAACTTGCCTTTCTTAACTGGGATCTCAAAGTTAATAGACACCTTTGTTTAAACAAAATATCACATAAACATACTGTTATAATATTATCCCAAAATGATAAGTATAACCATAATATATGTTTTATTATGAGCATTCTTTTGATTATTTTGCATGCTACATTACTTAATTTATATAGCTGAACTCTTAAAATTTTTCACAGACAAGTATATTTTAAAGTACTTAGGTTAAAATTTCCAAACAAATTTTTTATCTTTCACTGTTTTTTGTTTTTCAATTGTGCTAGGAATGGGGTCCAGTGGATAGATACTCCACCACTGAGCTATAGTCCCAGCCTGCCTCACATACTTTTTAAAATAATTTTGAGGACTTGCTGTGGCTCAGTGGTTACGGTTCTTGCCTGGCATGCACAAGGATGTGGATTCAAACCCCAGCATCACGTACACAATGAAGTGTTGGAGCAACAAAAGCCGCATGAAAACCTAAATAAAATTGACTCTCTTTTCTCTCACTGTCCCTCTTTCTTAAAAAAAAAAAAAAAGAAAAAAAATGAGACAAGGTCTCATTAGGTTAACCAGGCTGACTTAGAACTTGGGATCCTCCTGTCTTGGTTCCTGAGTAGCTAGAATTATAGGCATGTGCCACTGTGCCTGGCTCATCTTACATCTTTTAAAATGTCCTTACTTTTTTCTTAAATACAGTTGTTTGGTGCCCCTAAGCAATGATTATATTAGAATGTTTTAGAAGTATACTTTAAAAATATGTCCTGTTATAGATTTGAAATGTTTATGGTTTATCTGTAGGAATATTAATTAAAAATAAAATTAATTTGCATATTTTTATCATTCAAATATAGACTCAGAGCAAGATACTTTAATGTTCTAATTTAAGATTCAAATATAGACTCAGAGCAAGATACTTTAATATTCTAATTTAAGATTCAAATAAATTAAATTCTATTTTGTAAAGCATGTTATTTTTCAAATGATTATGCTGTATGTATGGCACGAAATTAAAAAAGAAACTATAAGAGAATGAGAAGAAAAAAATCAAATCCAAGTATTTTGATATGTTCAACACTGCACTGAAATATGGTTTTAATGCTTACCTATTTTCAGTAAGAGTTTAAAATTAGATAAATTGCCTATACTTTAGCAAAAAGCAACTAATTAAGAAATCTCAAGGTTAGTTGATTTCTGAAGCATTAGATATTTTGAAGGAATCTCATATCTTTCACAGATATATTGCTGGTAAATGTAGTAGATTCAATTACTATTAATGAATATTGACTATTTTCTTCCCCTAACATATAGGTAGATTGAACTTCCCTGCTCCTGTCTTTGGGCTTGCCAATGTGACCTGCTTCTATCCTTGGGACATTAGCAGGATGTGACGACAAAGGACTGAAAAACATTTGTAGAGTTGGGCTTGGTTTCCTGCATTTATGCCATCCACATGAGAATAGGCCTAGACCAGCCCGCATGTGAAAGGATCAGACTGGTCTCCGATGAGCTGCCCTTCCAGCCCAGTCAAGCCCAGACACATGAGAAACAATAAATAACTGTTTTCAAGGCACAGAGTTTGGGAATTGTTTATTATGCAGCATTATTTTGGCAATAGGTAACTGATACAAAGCCAAAAAGAAAAGCAAGGAATGTAAACTTCTTGGATTTGAGTTCCATTTCTGCTACATACTAGCTTTGTGATCTTTGCACATTTATTCTTTCTGTGTCTATTTCCACAGCCTGTCCCATTTGGAACATAAAGACAGAATGCACTGGAAAGGTGGTTTCTCTAGGAGAGATAAATAACTTTAAGCTAATTGGTGAGCTTAACAGTGTGGAAAATATATTGTGAGACTAATAGAGGATGTGCGAGGATTTAATGGTAGTTACAAAGAAAAAGTAAGTAAATGGAAAAAGAAAAGGCAGTGATTACCTTCATGAAAAGTAACATTTACATTTTAAAAGAAGGTATTAGTTTTCATACTACATGAGTTGGCTCAGTACTAAATAGTTATAATAACATAAATGCTGAGTATTGATGCAAATAAAAATTGTGCTATTTCTGAATTGAAAAGGAGTGAGGGGGACGTCATGGTATTATATTTGCATTTACTCTTGAGTTTCTTACCCTTAGCAGTATTAATATTTTTGACTCAATAAGTCTTCTGTGGGAAGCTGTGCATTGCAAGATGTTTAGCAGCCTCCCTGGCTTCTACCAAAACTTGGTGACTTAAAAAGAACAAAAATGTATTCTTATAGTTGTGGAGACTTGAAGGCTGACACCAAGGTAACAGGAGGTCTGTGCTCCACCTGAAGACTCCAGGGAAAAGCCTGTGCTTGCTTCCTCCAGTTTGTGGTGACACTCCTAGACTGGTAGCCACATCCTTCCAATCCTGCCTTGGTGTACACATGGAATTCTTCTCCCTGTGTATTTCTTTCTATCCTCTCCTCTTCTTATAATAAAGTCAGTCACTGGATTTAGAGCTTGCCCTAATCCAATGTGATGATAATTAGATTAACTAATTATGTCTGCAAAGATTCTCTTTACAAATGAACTCACATTGCCAGTGGATGTGAATTTTCAGTGAATGCTATTTGAACCACCACAGTTGCTAAATTACTTAATTTTTGAATGATAAGCTTAGTAAATGCATCATTTTGGGAAAGGTAGTTTTCTTTGTTCCTCAAATCCTCAATTTGTAATATAAGGCTAACAAAATATTTGAATAATTATACTATGGTGAGTATTAAATGGGTGAATATATAAAAATGTTTAATATATTTCTGGCACATGGTACGCCCTATGTAAGTGCTACCATCATCGCCATCACCATCATCATCATCATCATCATCATTATCATCATCATGTTATTATTTATGTTCACCATTCAGGAATTGTTTCTGTTCTCAAACATGACACTATATGAAAATGAATTTATAGAGCCCATGTGCTTCAGTTGAGTCCACCATATCACCTACTTTACCACACACGTTGCAATACCACTGCAAACTCAAGTCCCAAATGGCACTTTGATGAGAGACCCCATGGTATTCTAGACGACTGTTTTCTTTGGTGATTCAACTTTCTATTGCTGTAGCAAAATATCTGAGGCTGTATAAATATAAAGAAACATATTTTTACAGTTTATATTTATACTCTGTATAAATATAAGAAGTTTATGTAGGTCATAGTTTTGGAGGTTTTAAGTTCAAGATCAGTGACTCTTTCAATTCAAGGGCCTTCTTGACTATGTCACACCACGGCAAGTGGTATCCTATGGGAGCCCAAGTGTGTGAGAGAGAGAGAGGTCAGAAGGCAAAATCATGAAGCCAGATATCAGAAAAGGGCAGGTCTCACTCTTTTATAACAACCTACTCTCTCAGGAGCAAAGCAGGGTCCTGCTAATCTATTCTGTGGGTAGTGCCGCCCAGTGACCTACTCAGCTCCCACTAAACCACTCCACCTCTTAAAAGATCCACCACTTTAACATCTCTGAGAGTGGAGCTTCCAACACTTGAACCTTTAGGAGCCACACTTCCGCTGTATCCAAACCATAGCAGTGATCCGACTTAAGCTCCACCCCTCCTAACCTCCCAAACCCTCTCACTGTGCCCTTTGGAAGTCATAATATGCCCTCCTCAATATTCTCAAACTCTTCTCGGAATGTCCCTTTCACCCTCCTGCTCAACTGAAACCTGGCTGTGCTCTAAACACAGCTGTCTGGGGTGGTGGCTACTTTTCTGCTACCATATTCCATGTGTCTCTGCCTAGAAAGAGCTAGGTAATGAGCTCCTAGCCCCTGATTAATGTTTTCAGACCATTATCTTATCTTCTTCCCCTCATTTTCCCAGCAATCTTGATGGTTACACCATCAGAACTGCCTCCTGTTCCCTCCCCATGCTGAAGGTGTCTGTTGTCCTTCTAGTTCCCCTGTCACCACCCCAACATTACTCATGTCATAATCCTGGCTATACAGCTAACATCATCAAGACCCTTGCCTCCCTGCCTTGGGGCTTTTAACATCAGTGTTGGTTCTTTCGTTAATGTGACCATATCGTAGGCCCCAGGTAGTCTCCACCAAACTGTAATTGTAGTTATCCCCTCTTTTTTTTCTTTTCTTTTTTCTCTATTTGACTGTTAAAAGATAATTGACGTACTATGTCAATATCCATGTATGCATGAATGTATAACGATTCCCTCCAATATGTAAGACTATGTCAAACAAATAAAAAAAAGTAATTGCTTATTATGAGGCACCTGAGAGAATAAGAATGGGTTTCCAAGAACAGACTTCCACATGTGTGTGCACATTTGTAACAGGACCTCATCATTAGATGGTTTTTGGTTTTCCCTGTTGTTCAATTGTCACAGTCTTAAAACTGTGAGTAAGTTTTTAATCAAGTGGCCCCACATTTTCATTTTGCACTGAACCCCACAAATTAGGTGACACCATCCTGGGTATATGTGGGAACCATAGCATTGCCTCTCCCCTCATTTTCCACCTCACTCTTTCTCATTTCAATTCCTCTCCTTACTCCACTCTACCCAGTTCCATAGCTTCCTTGCCTGTCGTACCCCTCTTGTCGTACATCTTTTCCAGTATTCCAAACCTAGATAAATCCACTCTTTGCCTATTGCATGCCTTCATTTAACTAGACATTGACAGATAGAAAAGAGTTAAAGATCATATATTAAGTTTAGAATTCAAAACTAAACTGGGCCTCAATACTGACAAGCAATATCCAAGTCTTCCCTAGTCAGTCATTCTCTTACTATTTCATTGCTTCTACTTTTCCCTCAAATCTCTGATACCCCTGTGCCCTTCTCACTCACATGCTAATCCTCTTCTTAGTGCACTGAGAAAACAGAAGTAATCAGGCATTTATAGAAAATAGAAGACTAAAAATAGAAAATATCTTCATCTTCCTACCACAAAATTGTCAGCATTACTGCATTTGCAAATTCATTTACTATGAGTTCTATTCATAATACAGGTGCACTCCTGTAACCCTAGCAGCTCAGGAGGCTGAGGCAGGAGGATCACAAGTCCAAAGCCAGCCTCACCAACCTCACAAAGCCCTAAGCAACTCAGCAAGGCCCTGTCTAAAAAAAGCAAAACAAAAACAAAAACAAAAAAAAAAACCCACGAAGCCTGCATCTGTATCCAATATAAAGCCAACTCTCTTTTGTACATGACATCCAATCACTTCTTAAATACTTTGGAATTTTACTTGTATTAATCCCATTACCTCCTGTATCATCAAATTTTCTCTCTCTATTGGATCATTCTCATCAGCCAACATATGTACTTTATTTAATAGCTCAGTACTTTAAAAGATAAATAGGGGCTGGTGGCCCAGGTGGGTTTGAACCCCAGCACCATATATACAACTAAGTGTCAGAAAAACAAAAACAGGTGAAAAAATAAATAAAAATTGATTCTCTCTTTCTTTCTCTCTTTCACTCTCTTTCTTTAAACATAAATAAATAAATAATAACACAAAATGAATTTTCCCCACTTCACAAATCTACCTACTGCCCCAATTATCTGTTCTCCTTCATAGCAAGGCTTTGAAATATTTCCAAACTTGGAGTCTCCATTTCCCCGCAGCTTATTCTCAACCCACTCTATATTTTATTTCCACCACCCATGGGAATTGCTGTAGTCCAGGATCACCAGTGACCTCCAGTTTGCCAAATCAATGCTCTCCCCTTTCCTCTTTTGTGAGGTTTGCAACACTTTGCACTTGACCTTTCAAGAATTTGACCTACTTCTTCTGCTCTAATATATCCTCAACGAGGCTCCACAGGTTCTTTTCTTTTATTCTTTTTAAAGGATACATATTGCTCCTTTACTCAGATACTTCCTAATGGCTCCCTCATTTCCTTTTTTCACCTAAAAATTCCCCACCCTGGTATACAGCGCAGTGCCAAGTCCGGCATGGACTCAATCCCCCTTCCATTGTCTTTCTGAGTGAACTTGACTGCGTCCAGCTTGCTCAGTGCCTCCTTACACAGGTGTAAACCGATAGCACCCCTCCCTCCCCAGTCCTTGTTGGACAGCTACTGTGAAAATCACCTTTCACTGTGGTTAATAGACATTCTGTATATGTTCCTATTTGTTCCTCTAGCTGATGTACACATCTCCCCCAAAAGAGAACCATGTCACCCCTTTTGCATCTCAGAACTCTGAGTAACTGCATCACCCATTGCTAAAATTTGAGGGGCCTTCTCCGGGGGAGAAGTTTCCATCTTGTAGCCTCGACTTGTAGAGCAAACTCAAGCTCCCCTTTTGAGTTCTCTGCTCGCTTTGCCATCAACACGTTAGTCTCTGAGTCAGGGTGCAGGGTTCTGCCCTTAAGTGCTCTGGTTCACCTGTCTCTTCCTTGTATACCCTTTACTAAAATGAACATGCTTAAATAAGAATTTTCCAGGGATTAATAAAAGAAAAATACATCCACAAAGTAAAATGTTAATATGAAATCTGGGATGCATGGTAACACCCTCTCTGCTCCAGACCTTATTGCCACATGGAGACACTGACTGGCAACCTACATCCCACAGCTAATGACTGAGCCTCTGCCTCCCGAATTTTCAGTCTGGACAGAAAAAGAGCAAATATGGGGGCAGGGATTTCTTCTCCATCCGGTCTAAGGTCAATCTTTCTAGTCCCAGTTTCCTGCCTAAGCCCCTGTCTCTTCCTCAGAGATTGATGCTAAGAATGTCCACCTGCTTTAAGGGAGACTCCACCCCCTTTCAGGGAGACTCCACCCCCTAAATGCTGAACTCTGGCTTTACACGGCCTTCACCGGAGTCCAGATCAGAAAAGAGAAAACCCACATAGTGATGAAGTACGTCTATGGCATAAAGTCCTGGATTGAAATCACTTTGCCAAGTATCCTCAATGACTTAGGGCAAGTTACTAAATCTTTCTGAACCTCAGTGTTGTTGTAAGGATAAAGTGAGATAAGGAATGGCAAACACTTGGAACAGTGCTTGGGATGTGGCAAGGACACATAATGTCAAGTAGCTGTAATCCAGAGACATGGATACCATTCATTCACAGGACGTACACAGGTCCTCAGGAGCTCTGTGCTCTAGCAGTTATACCGAGTACAGATGATATAGTGAGGACATATTTGTTAAACTGAAACAGAAAACAAGCTGGAACTTGGCAGAACCTTGAAGGTCAGACCAAGCGATTTCCAGACATACACCCCCTCCTGCTGTTCTACAAACTCACATCTAGGAGTGAAGCCTCCCAGCAGCCCCTTCTCCCATCTTCATTCAGAATGAAAAGCTATTGACTTTTCCTTCCTCACCAGGATCTTTTGAGTACTCTAATCTTTAGTGCAGCTTCAGGGCCTCAGTAATTCATCTTCCCCTTTTATTATGCCGCAGTGTTTGTGATCAAACAGAATTTGAGAAGACAGAATCTATCCTGTCAAACAGTAAACAAAGAGACTCTCATAAAAGCCCATTGTTCTCACAGGGCTCCAGCCTTCCCTGTCCCAGGATGCTCCAGTTCTGCAGGAAGGCACTAAACCTCCTGCATGCAGAAAGGGGACAACACAGCACAGGTTTGGCTGCTTAATGTATGTGTTTCTTATAAAGTTGTGATGATACTAACCATTAAGCTTCATGAAATGTTCTAATAATTTAGCCTGGAAGAGGGATCAGCAAACTGTTTCTGTAAAGGGCCAATAAATATTTTAGACTTTGGGACCATTTGGTCACTGTCTCAAATGAAAAGCAGCATAGACAATAGCCAATGAATGGGTGTAGCTGTGTTCCAATAATATGTTATTTGCAACAGCAGTCAGAGCCGGATTTGGTGCAAGGGCCATCATTTGCTCACCTCTGGCCTACTATAATGTTTCTCAGACTTGTGTCATGTCCTTACCACCTTCACAGTTTTGGGAAAATCTGTGCACATATGCAATCATATTTATTATAAAATTAGTAAACTTCATTCTATTTTTAAATAAAATTAATATTATGACTATGAAAATTAGTTATAAAAAGGCACCCTTCAGAGAATCCTTCAAGCCTAAGAGTTCAATGCTAGCCTGGGCAGCATAATAAGACCCTGTCTCAAAAAAAAAAAAAAAAACCCAGAAAACAAACAAAAATAAACCTGTAACAACAAGAGAAAAGGTAAAAGGGTAGTCTTAGCCTTGAACTAGGACCATAGCTTAGTGGCCCTAGGTATGTTCCTTGGACAGGTGATATTGTGAAGAGGTAGAAACTTTAAGAGCTGGTGCCTAGTGAGAGGTCTCGCCATCACTGGTGGATTGTAAAATAGAGATAATAATAGAACCTTTCTCTCTCATGCGGTCACTCTGAGGATATCAAACACTTGGAAATAGTGCCTGTATCATGGTGAGGACTTTTGTTAACTAGCTGCAATGCAGAGTTATGACCATTATCCACTCACAAGACACACACAGGTAATTAGAAGACAGTGGGGCCCGAGCCCCTTCCTCATCCTCTCTTTCCCCACACCAGCCATGAGGTGGGCAGTTTTGCTCCACCAAGGCACCCACTGCCATGATGCATGACCTTACCTCAGGCCTGAGAGCAATGGGACCAACAGACCATGGACTGAAACTTCCAGCACTGTGAAACAAAAGAATCTTTCCTCCTCATAAGTTGATTATCTCAGTTGTTTCATTGTAGTAATTAAAAGCTGACTAATACAGGTATAGCCTCTAATAAATTTTTATTACTCAGAATGAATAAATAAAATAACCAACATTTAAAATTATATAAATAAACCAAATTTGGTTGTAATTTTTCTTTTTCATAATGTAAACCTATATCTTATTCCAGAGATCCTGTAAATCTTTATCCTGATAGCTGGTTAAAAGCAACCCTTTCTCAAGGGAAATGTTTAGCAGTTTCCAGGAAAGTTTACTTCCTCGAGACATTAGGAAGTGAGTGTCATGGGCAATTCTAACATTTAGCTTCCTTCAAATCCTCCAGGACATCAGGACCCCTTTCTTTCATGAGTGTCCTCAAGTCTCACAAGTTCAAGAGAACTTGTGAGAATATAAATTTAATATATGAAAATGAATATATAATTCTTCTTCTTTTTTTTTTTTTTAAGAAAGGTGGGACAGTGAGAGAGAAAGAAAGAGAAAAGCAATTTTTATTTATTTTTTTCATGCGACTTCTCAGACACTTTGTTGTATGTGTAATGCTGGGGTTTGAACTCAAGTACTCACACATGCCAGGCAAGCACCATAACCACTGAGCCACTGCTCCATTCCCGAATATACAATTCTTAGTAGAAAAAGTGTTCATGCCTGTACTATCTGAAATGATCTTTCTCTTTACAATTGTGTTATATATGTTTTTGGAAATGGCCAGTTAAAGAGCAAAATTTCAGATTAAAGCTGACATGCATTAGAATCCTAATCCTGTCGTTTACTAACTTCTGTGATCTAGGTTTCCTTACCTGTGATCTAGGTTTCCTTACCTGTGATGCAGCTGAAACAAGAGATATCTCACAGGACTATTCTAAGGATTTTATTCTCTTAATTATGTAGAGTAAAAGTAAACATTAAATATTCATTACTGCTGCAAACGCTATTGATAAAATTTACATCATTCTCTTAATGAAGATGAAAGAAATGCTATGCACATCAGGAACATTTTTTAAAAAAGGAATAATAAAAGAAAAGGTTTAACCAATGTATCTTTTAAAGATGCAGCATCATGTATTCAACATTTCCCTTTGCCTTCATTTAGTATAAAATTTAAAAAATGTATTCACATATGAAAAGAATGGACATGTAAAAACTGTTAAAGCATCGATCTAGGAATTAAATTTTAAAAAGACTGGGTGCAAGGAAATGTATGATGCTGTCTTAATATTTAGAAAAAGTACTGTTTTAATGAAAGGCATGTTGTTTTTAAATAAAAACTTCTTTCAGATCTTTCCTCAACCACTCTCCTCTTTCCCTGCATACCACTTCTCAGTGAGTCCCACCCACACCAAGCACACACTGAAGGTTGTCACCTGCCTCACACCCGCTCCAAGAATGCCTGACTTCCCTGTCCCATCTCCATTTTTCCTACTTTCCTTAGCACATTCTATTTAATTTGTCTGATTGTTGTAGATTACCTTTCCACTAAAACTTCCACCAGTAGAGATCTTTGCCTCTTTTTCTCACAGAGAATCCCTACTGCCCAGAACAGTGCTTGCCCCATACTGGAATTCAATAAATACATGTAGAATGAAAGAATCAACAGTGAAGTGGACTACAAAAAGCTTTCCTACCAAAGACTCTCTCTGTCCATTGCGAAGTTTGTACAATTAGAAAGTTATTCTGTTAAGAGAATTTTTGAGTATCCCTGTAGCACTCTAATATTTTTAGATTTTCAATAATTATGTTATGCCTTATAATTATAACGAACTTCAACTAACATGTTTAAGACTATTTCAAGACTTCTTCCAGACATCTTAACTGTACTTATTTGAAATATACATCCAGAGGGGGGAGAGAGAGAGAGAAGCTGAGCTCAAGGGCCTTGTGCATACCAAGCACTCAACTCTACCACTGAACTACATGCCCAAACAGAATTATATTTTAAAACCTAAATATGAGAACATAGTTCTTCAATTAAATTGTTCTTTTAAATTTTTGTTATCATTAGGGTTTGCGCTCATGCTTCAGCAAGTCGATGTCACACAGTCAGTCTTAGTTTGAACGATTACAGTGCTGGTGAGGCCTCCCAGCTTTGGCCATACACAAATGGAAAATTAAGGGTTATTGGCCATCTCCAATCAAAACATTTCTTTTAAAGAATGATAGATGAGATAGGACCAAGGATAGAATCTTGCTTTATTTGTCCAGCCTTGAAACTTGAATTTGCTTGGTATTACCTGGTACATGCTTCATAATCAAATTCTCAAGGATATCACAGGAGGCTGGTCAAATGCTCTGCTACACTCTAAATACACTATGTTTATATCATTCTTGGATAAGCTAGTAATCCTACTTGAAAAGTAAAAACAATAAACAACATGTTGATTTGGCTATTATTAGAGCTATCTTACGGTTCTTATGATCAACTTACTCTTTCCTAAAATACTAAACTGTTTAATACTTCTTTTATGGCTTTTTTTTTTTTTGGCCAAGAATCACTTTCAGCATTAATAGAATTCACATTTTCCTTTTAGTGAAAATATGAAAACGATTAGCTCCTCAGTCCACTCTCTTCTTATGGAATAGAAAAAACAACACACCATAGAGCTCTTCCTCTGACACCACTTATTGCTGGTTCTGAAGTTGAGGCAGCTGTCACAAAGCAATAGACATATAAAGTCACTTACCAGAGATGGGCTTCCTCTATTCCAATAATTTCCAAATGTAAATGCCCATCAGGACTTCAAAGAGAGTGCTCTGCTGTTCTTTCCCCCTAATTTGTTGACTGTTTTATTTTGATATATATGTCTGGATCCTTCCCTTGTTATTGATTCAGCAGGTAAGGGGAGGGATCTGGAAATCCTAGGTAGTTCTGATGAAAAGCTAGGTTTGGAAACTACCATTCTCATTTCAATACTTCTTTTTTTCTTGGAAATGATGAAGAAACTAATTTAGATGGATAAATAACATTATTGTATTTCATAGGTTCCAAGGAAATTTGTGTATTTTAATATTTTAAAAACTGGGACCTATCTTACAATTGATAGTGTTTCATGGTGAGTTTGAGGGCAAATCTTTTGTTGCTGTTATTCTTAGTGGTGCTTAAAATGATGGTGTATCTTAACAGTCAATGAAATGTGCCTGTTATAAGTTGCAAATTAATTTAACTATTTCATGATTCAAATATCTTAATCTTTAATCCAATAGCAAATAAATACATGCTTTTAGTCATAAGGTAAAATCTGCTGAGAACATGTAAGAGGAGCTACCTATTTCCTTAGGACTTCTATAAAAAAAAAAATCAGCAATCATCTTTATATTGCAAGAAAAGTCATAAAGTCTAGGAGTTTTTAGTAACAAAAATGGGGGAGGAAATGAAGTGAAAAGAATCCATAAGGAGCTATAGGCTATTCTAAGTTCTCAGATTAATGTAGTCACAAGAAAGCTCTTAATTGAAGAGGGTAAAAGTTGATTGTGGGTAATCTTTTGTTTTCCTGCCTTCAGGAAAGTTTCCTTGAGTAGAAGGTAAAGCTGAAATCAAAGCTGACAATCAGAGACTGACTGTGACCCTGGTGTGATCCAGGAGTAAACTGCATAATGAACCACGTGGGGTACAGTCATTTCAGGTAAAAACTGAACCACTGATCTGACCCAATTAATTGTATTTTAATAATGAAGAAAAGAGGCAGAGCTGTTCATTGGAGGAAGCACCTAAGAGCATGACTCCGAGTCCCGAGTGCTTTCAACTCTGTCACCATACTTTGATGCAGAGTGCGCAACTTCCTTGAATCTTGAAAGTCCAGACTTCAAAAAAATGTTTACGCTATTTCAAAAATCTAAGAAACTTGAGTGTCTTCCCGCTACATAATACTAACTACATTTCAATGATATATCTGTTTTCTTTTTCTTTTTTTAGAATGCCAGATTCTTTCAGCAAAAAACATATATTTTATCTTGGGGACGAAGTTCACCTCAAGCAGTTCTCTCTCATTTCCTGACAATTACTTAAGAAGAAATAAAAGCAAAACAAAAACCATTTTAAGTTGTTTTCTCAAGACCATGGCAAAAATCCAAGATGATGATCAAATTTTGTGGTGGTCTTGGTTTGAGGATCATTAAAATGTATCAGAGAAAATAAACCTGCATTAGTAGAAAAATGGGAGAGAAACCTTTTATCACAGATTCCAGATATTCACACAAACAAAACAGTATATGGGTGATGGACAGGAGCATTTTTCTCAGCATTTTGAGAGTATTATTTAAACTACCTACTATGGGATGTGCCTCAGAGGAAGAAGGTAAGTTAGCGTGCACAAAGCCCTGGGTTCAATTCCCGGCACTGAAAAATGAAATAAAATGATAAAAGTAGTTGACAACAATGTTATTTAAATGATTCAGGTGATACTAAAGAGCAATGGTCTGATCAATATGGTGTTGATTAAATAGAATATCAATTTAGGAGGGAAAAAATTAGTCTTGACCCCACTACCTTTCACCATATAAATTCTAGGTGAATTGTTGGTCTAAACATGAAGAGTAAAACAATAAAGCTATATAGCTAACAATGCTATTGTCTAGATAATATTAATGGCTTTGATCTAGACAAAGATTTCTTTTTTTAAAAGAGAAAACGACAATGACAGAGAGAGAAAGAAAAGGTCAATTTTATTTAGTAGTTTTTCATCTGGTTTTCATTGCTCAGACACTTCGTTTTCTACATGTTGTTAGATTTTGAACTCATGTCCTCGTGCATGCCAGGCAAGCACCATAACTGCCAAGCAATCTCTCCAGCCCCATAGAAAAAGATTTCTTAAGCAGGACACAAATATACTACTCTCACAGAAAAAGGATGAAAATTTTGGCTACATTGAGATTAAGGACTTCTGGGCTGGGGTAAGAGTGCATGCTTAACATGTGGAGGCCCTGGGTCCAATCTCCAGCAACAATAAGTAAATAGAGAAAAGAAAAGAAAGAAGTAAGGGAGGGAAAGAAGGAACAGAAGAAAGGAAGAGAGGGAGAGAGGAAAAAGAATGAAAGAACAAAGAAAGGTAGAAGGGAGGGAGGGAAAGGAAGAGAAGAGAGAAATTAAAATTTTCTGTTCTTCCAAAGAAACTATTCAAAGAAAAAGAGCAAGCTGTCAGACACAGAGAAAATATGGTGATGGACATTCAGGCAGAGCTAGCAATACTATGAGCATTCTTGAACCGGTTCTTTGGTGGTGTGGAATCTATACAATTTCTCCTAGGTGTGACCCAGGGGTACTTTATTATGTAAGTCTGTAGATTGTGTGTGTGTGTGTGTGTGTGTGTGTGTGTGCATGTGTGTGAAAATGAACAAACTACTACCACCAAAACAATGTGAATGTATCTTACAAAAATAATATTGAGAGAGGAAAGGCAGCCACAAAAGAGTTCTGTACAATTTTATTTATATAAATGTATAAAACAGAAAACTAGGGTGATAGAATTAGGTAATAACAGCCTTTGTTTTTTTTTTTATTTTTATTTTTTGAACAACCTTACAAGATTTTAACAAAACAATATAAAATGTGTATAAAATGTGTAAATATTCTGGATATTGTAATTATCCCCAGGAGTGCCCCCCCCAATTACCCTCCCTTATCCCTCCCTTCCCTTTCCCTTTATAGCTCTAAAAAAAAGTATTAGATTATAAAGCATTACATCTTA